>CAIGRQ010054732.1:0-12759 GCA_903798375.1 Fraxinus sp. D2006-0159
AAACACAAATCAAAACATAAGATGAACCCAAGACTGCACACAAATTTTGTCACAAACTTTCTTGACACAACACAATTCAGAATTCAAGCAAATAGGGAAAAAATTAAAGAAGAATTACTTGAACCAAGTTTTCTAGATCATCAAATTAACCCGACATTTAAATAGGTATGCATACAAATTACAATGAAATTGTTGTCATCGAAAACATCGTGAAACCCGGGTGAAATGGCGACTCTATCACCACGTCGTGAAACCCGAACCCGCTCACAGCCCCGTCGCCACAACATTGACTAGAATCCGAAGGGCATTTTGGAAAATTGAGTTCTCGGGTTAGAAAATTGGAAGCCTGGCGGAAAGGGGTAGGTGATTTGGTTTGGATTTGGTGGGCGGAGGTTAAACTATCTTCAAGAGATTCTCTATCTTTAAAGAGTCTATTTTATCATTTGGAGAGCATCTTTAAATTTATAGAGTTAAAATTTTGAAATATTTCAACAAACTCTTTATATTTAACACTTAATTTTACTACTCTCAAAAAATATTTATTATTTTTCTTTATCTTTTATTTTAACTAGTTTTTCTTTAGATTATTTTATTATCTTCCTACATTGAAAATTGAATGCATTTAATTATAGAGTGGATTCGGCTCTCTAAATTTGGAGAGTCAAACTCACTCTCTAAATTAAAATGTTAATTTAAAAAGTCTTTTGGAGCATGATTTTAAATGTCGACTCTTTAAAATAGAGAGTATCTCATGTTTAAAGAGTCTCTTGGAGATGAAGGTAGGATGGAAGAGGAGGCAGATGAACAATTCTATTTTCCTTTTTTTTAATTACGTTATGTTAAAATAGCAAAATTACCATTTTGCCCTTTTTAAATTTGGTCAAAATTAACTTTTCTGGTCAACTAACGGTCAAATGAATGGAATCCATCCATTTTTCCTTGCGATACAACAAAATGAAATGTTTGGGACCTCTGATGATACAAATTAAAGGTTAAGGTAAAGTCTGCTAAAAGTCCAAAAATTTGGGACTGCCGTTGCAATTTTCCCTATTAATAATAAACATTAAAAGATTATTCTCTTCTTTTCTTTTCTTTTCTCCTTGTGTGTACTGAAATATTAAATAAAAAAAAAAAGGCAAAAAAGCTTTGGTCTTTTAGTTATTTATTTTTCTTGGCTTCTATTTTTGTGTTCTTTTTTTAAAAAAAAATTATTGACGTGTATAATGTAATTTTATTAATATTTGTTCCTAATTATTTATGTTATAAACGATAACTAGACTCTTGGTCATCGATAGTCTAGATAAATAGCACCGTTTTTAAATTGCAACATGTTTGAATCCCTTTTTTTTTTTGTGTATAAAATACATTTTGGAATAATAGATTGATGGAGAATATATGGTTAAAAAAATAAGAATTTTTTTTTGAATTTGCATGTAATATTATTTTATTGAAAAATATTTATTTAAAAAGAAAATTGAGAAAAATGTACTTCGATAAAAAAAATGAGCATCAAATAAGGGCTAATTTGGAGTGAACATCCCTCTTAATCAACTAATTAAAATAATACCATCTATAAAATGAGTTTAAATGGCATTATTAATTCATCTTTTTCATAAATTATAAGAAAAAAAATAGTTGAATAAAAGCACAAAGACTTATAAGTAATATAGGTAAATAAAATAATTCACTTTTAAGTGAAAAAAAAACCATTCAATAGTTAAAAATATTTTTAAGTTAAAGTTCAAGGATAAATAAACTCACACCAAAGATTTTAAAAACTAAACCACATTTTGATAGAATGAAATGTTCATAACTTTTACACATTATTACATTTATGTCTCAAATATTTTTTTAATTGTATTCTTATTATCTATTAACATTAGATTGTTCCTGATCAGGGGCAGAGTCAGGAAAGTAATTCACTGTGAGCACAAAATATCAATGTTGAACGTCGAGTTTTTTGGTTATGGATTTAATGATGTTGAACACCGAGTTTTTGGTTATGGATTTACGTTGTCCAAGTCAGTTTTATTTTTTTTGAAAGAATCTCTTCATAAAATTTCAACAATACCCAAATTTCAGCAATTTCAATTTAACAATATCCAAATTTTAGCAATTTCAACTCAACAATAACCGCATTTCAGCGATTTCTACTCAATAATACTCAATTTCAATTCCATAACAGTGAATCTCTACAGACACCACACAATAATACCATGAGCATAGTATTAAAAAAAAAGGAAAAAAAATGTCTCAAGCTCTCGCCAATTGCTAAAGAAAATACCTGACAGAGGCATGCACTTTCTGATCTGGGCGGATACTGCTAGACTTGGTTTTTCTTGAGAGCCCTTCAATGGATCCAAGCTTGAAAATAAGAATACAATGTTTTCTCCTCTTATAAAAGAAGAAAATGAAAAGTAGCATCAAGGAAATGAATGCAGAATCGAGGCAATAGATGAACTCTTTGTCCTTAAGTCGATTTTGCCCAACAACAGTACCTACGGATGATGATAGTCAACTCTCAAAATATAACAACTATCTTCTTGTATTTGCAATACTCCAAAAGACGAACAATAAACCAGAAATATGGCTTTTCTACTCATTTCGAATGAAGTGAAAACAAATTTTTTTTATGTAGAATTCGGTTAAGGAAATATGAATTTTTATGTTATGCTATTATTGCATAGATTGGAATGTGTTAAAGGAAACCTAAAGAATCTTATTCATAGAAGATGAGATGTTGTGAGTGAAGAAACACGTTTCAAAACTTAACAACATTTGTCAAGGGTTGTAGCCTTTGATGTCGCTCGCTTATTGCACGTGCTTCGCTCGAGCCAACAACAGAGAGTATGTTGCTTGTCAGAGTTGAACTATCGCTCGAGCGACAGTTTTAAGTGCAGAAAATTCGATTTTTCTTCTAAATTTGAACCACGATTTCTCATTCATTCGGAATTGGTTTAGAAATTTCAAATATACCATGACGATCTACTAGACGATTAGAACAAGTTAATCTATTTATTTTCATAATTTGACTATTGGATAAAGTCCGAATATTTGGCCGAAATTGACACGAAAATCACTTTTCACACTTCATGGTTTCATACTTAACCATTTTTCTTATCTTTTTCAACCAATTTCCAACAATCCCCTACATGAATGGAAATTTCACAATATTCAAATGATATATAGACTCTAACAAAATGAGTACATACGACAAGCTATAGTATCATGATAGATGGCCTGTGGCTTTGAACATTCCTTAGTCGAATACAATCGAATTTACTAGGTTAATTGGTAAACGCGATGTCTTGAATCATTCAACCATTCGTGTAAATCAAAACAATTGTACGAACACCATAACTCATCTAGTCACTTTAATTTCATGGTTGTGTTCATTTTGGCCCTGAACAACTTTTGATTTCACAAGTGCTTTAAGAGAATTTGAGTCTCAAATTCTTATAGAAGCGGCACCAATTCACACTTATAGATGTGATCTCCTTTATTATCATGTCATACATCTATTGGCTACTTTCAAAATATATGAATCATTAAAAGTATATACTTATCTTTGTACACTTTATATTCTAGCACTTTAAATATGTAGGAATGAGAATAAGTGTTGTACCCTGAATCTTTCATAATTTAGTTGTCACATTGAACTAATATATTGGAATCTCTAACTACAAGGTTGTGTTACCGCTATGGTGATTCTAGTCGATAGGCTTAGGCCCATTCTCTTCGAAAAATGGTATACTTGATCTCTTGGTAGTCCCTTATGTCAAATGATTCGCTATGTTTTCCTTCGATTTAACATAGTTAACTGAGATTATAACATTCGATATCACTGTTTAATGGTATTATGTTTCCGATGAATATGTCGAGATTTACCATTTACATACTATTTTGTGTCCCTACAATTGCCAATTAATTATGACAATGTATATTACTCTCAAGTACCGATATTTCCCAACATGGAATATCCTTGAAAAAATAACGAAGTCATTCTGCTTCTTCTTTGATTTTATCTAATGCAATAAACTCAAATTCTATCGTAGATCGAACTATACAAGTTTGTTTAAATGATTTTCAGGACACCACTCTACCTCCAATAGTAAACATATAACCACTTGTAAACTTTGAGTCCTTTGTGTGAGATATCCAATTCGCATCGAGACATCCTTCTAACATTGCAGGATGTTTTGAGTAGTATAATCCATAATCAACTGTGTGTCTTAAGTATTTAAGAACTCTGGTTAATGCCTTGCAATGATCATTAGTTGGATTACTTATAAATCTACTCAACTTGTTGACTGCATATGCTATATTTGGACATGTACAGTTGATGATGTACATAAGCTACCTATAACACGTGAATATTCCAATTGAGATACATGATCACCAGTATTTTTGGTCAAGTGTGAACTTCAATCTATTGGTGTCTTAGCCGATTTATCGTCACACGCCTTTAAGTATGACCTCAATATAATGTGATTGAGATAATGACAAATCGTTAAGTGTCTTAAAGATTTTAAATCATAATATGACGTCGACAACTCCCATATATTTTATGTCAAAATGTTTTACCAACATTTACTTAGTTGAGATAATAACATTCAAGTTATTTTCCATCATTAGCATATCATCAACATATAGACATACGATCATGTATTTGTTAGGTATGTTTTTGATGTAGACACATTGTTGCACTTATTAATTTTGAAGCCATTTGATAAAATAGTTCTGTCAAATTTTTCATGTCATTACTTTGGTGCTTTTTTTAATCCGTACAACGATTTTACAACCTTATACACCTTCTCATTTACCGGAGCAACAAACCCTTCAAGCTGTTTCATATATATTGTTAACTAGGCTATTTAACCAATGGAAAAATCTATATGTACACAAGGCACCCCTCCAATAGGGGGCCGTCACTTGTGCATTATGTAAAATATTAGGTAAAAACTTGTGTACACCTAACACTACTCTTAACCAATTCCCCCTTTATTAAATAGTGTGGTAGTTACTACTTTTATGTGTCATAATCACTGGGTCAGTGGTTATTATTGACGTAGTTAGTACTATGAAATAACTGAGATGCCATACATATACATGTACAATTGTACATACACCAAATTTAAATATGGAATCCTTTTACTACGGCTCTGTTTGATACACTTTATTTTTCATGGAAAATATTTTTTTCATTTTCCAACTTTAATAGTGTTTGATAGACAAATTTTTTTTTCATTTTCCATCTCTATACATAATAGCAATAAATAAAAGAAAAATATTGAAAGTGAGCCGACACATCTCTTTCTTTTTCTTCTTTATTTTAAGAAGTAAGCACATCATAAAATGTGACTATTTTTTTTTCTTTTATACTTTAAAGGCGATCTATCAATTAATGACACTTAAACGTAACTAAACAAAATTACTTTCATAGCTTTATTTAAAAGTCTGTGGGCCATGGTTTTATCGTGGCCTACTCTAACTATCATACTTATCATTTACTATTATTATGATGACGACGTGGATAATAGCATTACATGATATTTGTTACTCATTCCGCGGCATAAAGGTCGACTGATTTCTATTTCACACGGATTAAGAAAACATACCTCGCATTTGACAACTATCATTTAAATTTTTTTTTTCCTACATTCTGATTTTCAAACATGCATTCATAAATTAAAATATTCTGCAAGCAAACTTAAAATTTTTTCCTACTTTTTAACTACATATTTTTCAAAAAATCATTATTCAAAACTATGTTTATCTCAAAAAATGGTTATCAAACAGGGGGCTAAGCCAATATATATTGGAATTATAAATTTTATTTACATTTTTCCTAATATGCCCCTACATTGAATAATGGTAGATTATAATTATTGATAATAAGACACGTTAAATAATAATATATTAGAAAATTAAGACATTATTTATACATTCAACAAGAAAATGACCTATAATTTTGGGACAAACAAAAAGAAAATCAAATCTATCTTTGTGGGGATCAAAGTTGTATTACCTCATCCGAATTGAATTATGTTAGGCATCACAAGGGCATTTATTAAACATTTTAACCTACCATTCATTAAATAAAATGTCATTTTTGTCCTTGTGATTATAAATCTTACAAATTTTGAAATTTTTACATTGTTTAGAATTTATATTTAAATCATTTCGTGTAAGAAAATGTTAATAAATGTTTTTGGAATTAATTTACAAACGCAGAAAAAGCTTATCACATTTTTTGTGTCCTTTTCAAGTAACGGTAAATTTATTACACAAGAAATAGACAAAACCTTAAATTTGGCTTTGACCGGGTTTTCATAGTTACCGTTATGAATAAAACCTTCAATTCACTATGTTAATAAATTTATTTCATTAATTATATCAAAATACCTAAAATTCTTCTAAGAATTTTTTTTTTTCTAGTTAACGTTCAATATTTAAATAAAAAGTCAATTCGATTAGTACTAGATTTTAATTTAAAAATATAATTATTTAGTTTTATTTTATTTTCTCCACGCTGACGCCCAAGTTGATAAAATAGAGAGCGAGTGTGCGTGCCGGCTGGCGAGGAGAATTGTGAACGCATAAAATGGACAAATGCTACAATTTCTCATCACGTTACTCGTCCGAACCCTTGAAAGGGTTTCTTTTGATTACCCTCGTTTGACACCCATTAATTTTTCATTCTCATTCTCATTCTTCATCTCAACCACACATTCTCCAAATAAAATAATATTACACACAAATCAAAAACTTTTCATCACTTTTCCACCACAAATTCTCACATCAATCACTATTCCAAAAAAAATTTTCCCCTCAAAATGGGTTTCAAACGGGGGCTAATTTATATTTCAACGTTGGTAACTATCCTTTTCCCTTTCTATTTATCTGATCTAATACTTCTCTTCTTTGCAGGCCCGGAAAACACCTTCAGTGGAATCTATTGATTCTTCTGGGGAGGAAGAGTAAGATATTCTTTTCTTTTATTTTTATGTGGCTGTGGCAAATNAAATAACATAACAAACAAACATACCCCACACTCTGCCGTAAGAGTTCTGGCGCAAAAGAAAATTGACAACCGGCTGCACCACTACCAGTTTTCTACCACTGACTTAGTCAATAGTCCTTGTTTGGCTGCATTGATGTCGGTTCAGTTTTCACTTATTATTGAATCAAATGGCGTCATTTACAAAGGAATTTAATTATAAGTTAATTGCAATGTTCCATAAACAAAAAAGCTTTTTGTTGCTACTATATTCTAATTCCACCAAAGGGAAACGCGTTGGCCGTTGGATGTTAATGCAAAAGAATAAAGTCATCCATCCTTATTATGAAGAGAGAGAAAGTGACATATTTAGGGGACAGAGAGTGAGAGAATCTGGTGGGCTTTGAGCTGTGATTTAGCTGTTCGTGTTTATCTCTTTCTCTCTCTCTCATTCAACTTCAACCCCACCTCTTCATTTTTCATCTCTCCTCAAACACACCTTCACCACCACCCAAATCTCAAAACCCACCTCCCAAAATCCACATTTTCAGATTTCTCTTTATCTTTCTCATTCTCAAATCAAGCTTTTAAGAATAGAAACCCAAAAAAAAAAAAAAAAAAAGGACAGAATTTGAGCTTCAGATGTCTGATGTGAGATGAAGGAAAAAAATTCTTGCATTGTATATTTTCAATTGATTCTTGCATTTTTGTTGTTTTTTTCATCTCTAGCAGTTGCTAATTCTCATGTAACCCACAACACAGTCAGCAGTCTCACTGATGCTGAAGCTCATTACATCAAGCAAAGGCAGCTGTTGTACTACAGAGATGAGTTCGGTGATAGAGGAGAGAAAGTAACGGTTGACCCTTCACTTGTCTTTGAGAATCCAAGGCTGAGAAATGCATACATTGCATTACAAGCTTTGAAACAAGCCATTCTCTCAGATCCCCAAAATCTCACTGGGAATTGGGTCGGATCTGGTGTTTGTAACTATACCGGAGTATTCTGTGCTCCCGCACCAGACAACTCTTCTATTCGTACAGTTGCTAGCATTGATCTCAACCATGGTGACATTGCTGGGTATCTTCCAGAAGAACTTGGCTTGCTCACAGATCTGGGCGTTTTCCATATCAATTCCAACAGGTTTTGCGGTACGTTGCCCAAGAAATTCAAAAACTTGAAGGTACTCTTTGAATTGGACTTGAGCAATAACAGGTTTGCTGGGAAATTTCCTTATGTTGTGCTAAGTTTGCCTAAGTTAATCTATTTAGATATACGTTATAATGAGTTTGAAGGAACTGTTCCTTCTGAACTATTTGACAAACCCTTGGACGCTATATTCATCAATCACAACAGATTTGCCTTTGAATTGCCTGATAATTTCGGCAATTCTCCGGTATCTGTGATTGTATTGGCTAACAACAAGTTCCATGGTTGTGTTCCTGCAAGTCTTGGTAACATGAGCAATTTGAATGAGATTATACTGATGAACAATGGGTTGAGGTCATGTTTGCCACCAGAAATTGGGCTTTTAAAGAATTTGACAGTGTTAGATGTGAGCTATAATCAGTTGATGGGGCCATTGCCTGAAAGTATTGGAGGAATGGTGAGTTTGGAGCAGTTAAATGTGGCTTATAATATGTTTTCGGGGAGTATTCCAAAGAGCATATGTCAATTGCCAAGGCTTGAGAATTTTACATACTCTTATAACTTCTTTACTGGTGAGCCTCCAGTGTGTTTGGCGCTGCCGGAGTTTGATGATCAACGGAATTGCTTGCCGAATAGGCCGGCACAGAGGTCTGCTGCTCAATGTAAAACATTCTTGTCTAAGAGAATTCACTGTGGTGCTTTCAAGTGTCACCGGTTTATTCCTCCAACTCCTCCACCACCTTCACCTCCCCCTCCTGTCTATTCTCCTCCTCCACCTCCCCCTCCTTCACCGCCACCACCCGTTTATTTGCCTACTCCCCCTCCTCCATCTCCTCCGCCACCATCACCACCACCACCTGTTTACTCACCACCTCCTCCTCCCTCTCCGCCACCACCCGTTTATTCGCCTCCTCCCCCTCCTCCATCTCCTCCGCCACCATCACCTCCACCACCCGTTTACTCACCACCTCCACCTCCCTCTCCGCCACCACCTGTTTATTCGCCTCCTCCCCCTCCTCCATCTCCTCCGCCACCATCACCTCCACCACCTGTTTACTCGCCACCTCCACCTCCACTTCCGTCTCCACCACCACCACCACCATCACCACCTCCACCATCCCCTATTCCTTATTGTGTACGCTCGCCACCACCACCACCTCCGACTCCACATTCCCCACCACCTCCACATTTTCCCTCCCCGCCCCCAGCTCCATACTATTATAACTCACCACCTCCTCCGTCGCCGCAGTCTCCACCACCACCACCACCTGTATACATCTATTCATCACCACCTCCTCCATTATACTCTCCACCTCCCCCAACTAATTCACCTCCTCCTCCAGTGCACTCCCCACCTCCACCTTCACCGCCACCTTGTATAGAGCCACCTCCACCTCCACCTCCATGTATAGAACCCCCACCACCCCCACCGCCATGTGAAGAATACCCACCTCCACCACCGCCTAATGTTCACAAACCCCCACCATCACCTTCACCTCCCCCGCCTTATCACTACAATTCTCCGCCCCCACCGTCATCATCTCCACCACCGCCTGTGTACCACCATTCACCACCACCACCAGCTCCAGTATATGAAGGGCCACTACCCCCAGTCTTTGGGGTTTCATATGCATCTCCTCCTCCACCACCCTTCTATTGATTCTTTTTGAGAGTTTTTCTCTAATCCATCAACCCATACCTACAAACGATTCCTTAAGTCTCCATTGCTGCTATTATTTCCTCTGTGACACATCTAGTGTTGAGATTCTCAAAAAGTAGAGATAAAATTAAATTGTTGTTGAGAAGAGAGGAGAAATTGGTCTCTCCCTATATTTAATTCGAATTGTTATGGACAAATTTGAGTTGTGAAAATAAAATGGCAGAAAAGAGGAGTAGGTTTGCAGGTAGTTTATGTATAGAGACCATAATCAGGATGCTAGAAGATGACAGTAATGGCTAGCACTTGCTGCTGTTGCTGCTGCTTCTAATTTGTGGACTTCATTGTGATCTCTCGTTTCATTTCATACTTTTGTTTCTTTTTTCAATTTCATAGTATAATTAATGATAAAACATTTACTTGTATTGATTTTTCACATTCGGATAATTCCTTAATCTTCTTCTTCTTCTTCATGTTTCTGTAAATGTAAGCATATCTGGGTTTTCTTTTTCCGTTCCTGATGATAATGCCAGGCCAGCCAGAGGATCGTATCGTATTAAAAATTCAGCAATAAATAAGATTTTAGTTATGTTTAGTAAGGAATTTGCTTTGCATGATATGAAATTGATTGATTTGGAGTGAATTAAAATTAAGTGGCAGAGAGTTTAGAAAAGGGTGAAATGAATACAGCTATCACCAGCTTTGCCATGGAAGACGATGGGTGGTTGGCCCTCGTGGGATTGGGGCATGGATGGATGATGACATCAAAATCACCATTAATTCAACAACCCAATTCTTGAACTTTGTTCAACTTCACACTAGTCTATTGACTTGATAACTTGATTTTAGGCTGTTTTTACTCCTAGAAGATCGCAAGATAGAGGAAATTGAATTCCAAGATAAGATCTTTATTTTTTTAAAAAATGTTTGCTTACTTAAAAATGACTTGAAACGAGTTACCTCACCAGGCATTAGATCCCTTGTACGAGTGCTAGAATTTGAAGTAAAGAAGGATTTTTCATTTTCTTTGGGATTTTTTCTAATTCAAGTAAGGTTTTGCTCAATTGCTATATGGTTTTACAATTTCCACTCTGTAAATGGATGAGGCAACTTCTCACTTGATTTCAAATATGATCGAGAAATATTTTCATTCTTAATTATTTTTCACATAATTGTGTTTTATAATAATATGTCTAGACTTTTCATTATAACTTTTTATCAAGGTACCTCTAGTGCCTAATTTTATGTTTTCGTGGTCATTCTTGCAATATTTAATTAGATGGAGGGCAAATACAGTTACAATCACTCACAAGGGAGGTGCGCCCCGCGATTAAAATAATAGTGGGCTCCACCTCCTTTGTGAGAGGCTGTAACCCAATGTTGTAATCCAACATTGTACAATGAGCATTATTCATAAACAAGATTTTAGTTATGTTTAGTAAGGAATTTGCTCTGCATGATATGAAATTAAGTGGCAGAGTTTAGAAAAGGGTGAAATGAATACAGCTATCACCAGCTCTGCCATGGAAGACGATGGGTGGTTGACCCTCGTGGGACTGGGATATGGATGGATGATGACATCAAAATCACCATTAATTCAACAACCCAATTCTTGAACTTTGTTCAAATTCACACTAGTCTATTGACTTGATAACTTGATTTTAGGCTGTTTTTACTCCTAGAAGATCGCAAGATAAGATGAAATTGAATTCCAAGATAAGATCTTTATTTTTTTTTAAAATGTTTGCTTACTTAAAAATGACTTGAAACGAGTTACCTCACCAGGCATTAGATCCCTTGTACGAGTGCTAGAATTTGAAGTAAAGAAGGATTATTCATTTTCTTGGAATTTTTTCTATTTCAAGTAAGGTTTTGCTCAATTGCTATATGGTTTTACAATTTCCACTCTGTAAATGGATGAGGCAACTTCTCACTTGATTTCAGATATGATCGAGAAATATTTTCATTCTTAATTATTTCTCACATAATTGTGTTTTATAATAATATGTCTAGACTTTTCATTATAACTTTTTATCAAGGTACCTCTAGTGCCTAATTTTATTTTTTCAGGGTCATTCTTGCAATATTTAAGTCGCCTCTACACTTTGAAATATTCAATGTTGGATTTTTATTTTTTATTTTTTGGTTTCTATGTAGAAGTTTTAGAGCATGTTTGGATGAGCTTTAAAAAGTATCTATTGTGTAAGTTAAAAAAAATAGTAATTAATTATGGATCTATGCCACAAGTTGTATAAAATCATATATATATATATATATTTTATTGATTTTGAAGGGAAAGAGAATGAATATACTTAAAACAATATTTTGAACTTTTCCTAGCTAGATATAAAGCTATAAAATGATCGAGTTTTTTTTTTTGCGACTTTTTTAGCTCAAATTTTAGTACAAATTACATCGGGGAACTGCTACACAAATTCCAATTCCATTTTTACTATTCTTTTTTTTTTATTATTATTATTCGAAAACTACATTTATGGTCCATTTGATTAATTTAAATTTTATGAAAAATGTCACATCCGATGAATTTAATTTCTACTCTGGTTGTTTGATACGAAAGTAGAAATGAGGTTTGAATTTTAATTTACGATCACTTTAATTATTTTTTTGTCAATTTCATGAAAAATGCATTCCTATAGGGTATTTGAGTTTTTATTTTCCAACTTTCATAGAATTAGAAAGCATTTTTACCTTTTTCAATCAAACAACCCGTAATTTGTACTAAAAATGAATAATTTTCAATAAAGCAAAATAACATAAATTAGTTTGATTTGTAAAACAATCCCAAAAATTGAATTAATAATCTCTCTCCAAAATCTTTCCAAACAAAACCTCACACGACCTTCCTTCGTTAGACTCATAAAAATTCTCAACACATTCTCATCTATCTTTTTAGATTCCCCCCCCCCCCCAAAAAAAAAAAAAATTGTTGTTTTG
>CAIGRQ010054771.1:7802-25255 GCA_903798375.1 Fraxinus sp. D2006-0159
AAAAAAAAAAAAAAAAAAAAAAAATAGGATTTCATAGAGTTTGATTAAATTATATATATTTTTTAACAAGAAATATTGGTTTTAATAGTTTGATTACTTGTAGATAATTAGAAGTCCCCTTCAAATGAGATTCTTGCTCTATAAAAGGGATTTGGGATTTCAATTTTGTTCTCTGGAAACCTAACTAACATACTATTGCATTAGATAATCACGCACTACGTGCAAAATTAAATAAATGGCATAATTAGAAAAATATGCCAATTCCAGGGCATAATTAGCAAAAGATGTCAATTCGTGGGCTGCTTTGTTCCCAGTCCGGGAAATAAAGCAACTAACATCACAAGAAAGGCTTGCAATGTCAGACAGGAATAAACCATTAGGAGTTAAATTCTTCTCCTCTAATGCTCTCGTTCTATCTATTCCTCTTCTTTCTCTCTCATTCTTCTCAAATTCTGTTCTCTCTTCTCTTTCTTTGTTAAGTTCTGCATCACACCCTACCTCTCAAATTCATAGTATGACTTATGAATTTAATATCTCTATAATTTATACAACCTCAAATATTTTGTGCTTATGATTAGGAAAACACTATTCTTATACTATTTATTATTTAAGGTCTAATTGTAATTCTCAACCCATAGAACACCCACCTCGGGTAGATTGTTTTCCTCATCTTCATCCTTTTCATAGCTTCCCTCAAATATCTGAGACCCATACTATTTGTACAATAAAAATCTCTATCCTCAATACCATCAAATAATTCAACGACACAATCCTGTATCTATGTGATATTGCTGTTCGATGAAACACTTTATTTTCCTCTTTAATACTTCTTTTTCGATTTCTTAATTTCCACGTCAAGCGCAACTAACATATATTTGCAAAGTTAAGCTCTTGCCAAGAATTACCTAACACTCCTTGCATGATGAGACCTCTACCTTCCAAATAAGGATGAAATCTAGTTCGGGAAATTTTGTCCATTTTTAGAAGTTCTTGAGTCACTTTTCTTTGAAGAAAGAAAAAAAAAATCTCTCCCCCCACCCCCCACCCCCCTCTTTTTAAGCAAAAGAAAATTATCTACTCCCTGATAACTCACTTGTAATATTTTGGTAGTTTGATCAAATAAAAATCCATTTTACCATGCTTAGCACCAAGTATCACATTCTGCACATACCCGTGACAGCATCAATATTGGCCAATGTGGCACCTAGAGTCAAAAGATATATCCATGTTTTCTCAAAATGAACACAATAATTCATTCAGTATTCACCATCCGGTCACACTGGCTATCGCTCATTCAAAAGGTTTTGTTTTAAGATCCCAAAACATAAAGGTTTCTTAAACTATGCCCCTATTTGTCTTCCATTCTTTCAAAACTCCTTTTTCTACATTATCATTTTCAACCACGCACTCACAAAATAAAATATTCTACACATAAATCCAAAACATTCCCTACTTTTTAACCACATTTTCCCAAAAAAATCGCTATTTAAAACAACGTTTTTCCCGAAAAAAAATGGCCACCAAACAGGGCCTATAACTAACAAGCAAGCCTGAATAGTAGTTCAACTTTTTCAATTTGTACGTGTTGTGCTTCAAAAAACATGTGAAAAGCGGGTAAGAGTCATGTAACTTCAAACAAGGCAACTATTTTATAAAGACCAAGCTTGAAGGTAAGAAAAGAAAAACAACAAAACTATAGAAGCAATTATGTTGTTAAAAAACTCATCGAGATAGACTAGGAAAATATAAATACACGAACAGGGTTACACCTACCAATCAAAATCATCAAGCACAAATTCAACCATATGATATGAAAGGCTGTGATAAAGTTCTCCAATTTGATTTCCATACAGTTCCTTTATAAGACGAACCTGGAGAAAAACGAGACAAGTAGTTCAGAAGACGTGTTGAAAAAATCAGAATATAAATGTCAAGAAGATACTACAATAATGAAACTACAATTAAAGGAACACAAACGATTTCATTATGCGGAAACCTACTTCAAAGAAAATGAAGTTTTGATCATCTTAATGCAATATAAAGAAATACAGAAATAGAATACGTTCTCTTATATCATGCAATCCGTTACAATTCTACTTAAAATTCATTAGAGCAGATTTTTGCTAACAGGAGCTGCAGGCAACTTGTGAGTTGAAGCCGTCTCTGGATTGAAAATTAATTTGGAAAAATCTGAGGCTATCACTGTGGGAGAGGTCGACAACGTAGAAGAGTTGGATGAGATATTGGACCGCAGGGTGGCACAATTGCCTATGTCTTATCTTAGACTTCCTCTAGGAGCGCGGTTTAAAAGCACGCAGATTTGGAACAGTATTGTGGAAAGGGTGGAGAGGAGGTTAGCAGGATAGAAGCGTATGCACCTTTCGAATGGAGGCTGTCTTACTCTCATAAAGTTCACTCTGTCGAATCTTCCTACTTATTTCTTGTCCCTGTTTCCCATTCCTATTGCGGTAGCAAAGAGATTAGAGGATCCAAAGGGAGTTCCTTTGGGGAGGATTAGGAGAGGAGAGGAAATTGCATTTGGTTAATTGGCGTGCGGTTTGTTCTCCTATTAGATTCGGTGGTCTCGAATTGAGAAGTCTTGTACTATTTAACAAGACCTTGTTGGGTAAGTGGTTGTGGCGTTTTGGAGTGGAGAGGGAGAGTTTTTTGAGACTTATTATTGGGGCAAAATATGGTATTATGGAGGGGGGATGGTGCTCAGGTAAGAGACGTGGTTCTTATGGGGTGAGTTTGTGGCGGTATATTCGGCGAGGATGGAGCGAATTTAGGGATATGTTGACATTTGTTGTGGGGAATGGTAATACAATCAGCTTTTGGGATGACTGCTGGTGTGGAGTTCGACCGATTAAGATGAGATTTCCTTCTTTGTATCGTATTGCATTGGAACCGTCTACCATGGTGAATGATGTCTTAGATATTCATAATGGGAATTCCAGTTGGAATGTTGTTTTTGGCCGAGGTTTGCAGGAATGGGAATTGGATGATTATGCGTTGTTTTTGACATCTTTATATGAGGCACACATCACGGCGGAAGATGATGATTGTAGCAAGTGGAGATTGATACAAGATAGTATTTTTTCGGTTGACACCTATTTTAAATCTCTATCGAGAGTTGAAGAGAGTTCATTCCCCTGGAAGTTGGTTTGGAAATGTAAATTGCCTCCACGAATGATATTTTTATTATGGACGGTGGTCAGAGGACAAGTGTTAGCGGTGGATAACCTTCGCAATAGGGATTTTTATGTTACAGAGTGGTGCCATATGTGTAAGAGGGGTGGGGAGACGATTGATCACTTATTTCTTCATTGTAATGCTGCCCGTTTATTGTGGAACGATATCTTGGTGTCGCAGCATATAGATTGGGTGATGCTAAGACGTATGGAGGACATGTTAAAGACATGTAGAGTTTCGAGATAAGGATAGTAAACTTGTCTGGGACTTTATTCCGGAATGCATTGTTTGGTGTATGTGGAGAGAAAGAAACGGATGATGTTTTGAAGACCAAACACGAACAACATAGCAGTTTAGGGAGTTGTTTTACTTAACATTGTACACTTGGTTTAATGCTATGGCTACTAGGCATATAGATAGGCTGCCTAATTTCATGTTGTTCCTTATTGATTTGTATTGATGATACACTTCCTGTGTATTAAGTTTTGATTAATAAAATATTTGATTACCTTTCAAATAAAAAAAAGCCTGCCTATATTATAAACATCTTGGATATTTGAACACAAGTATCTAGAGAGCATCTTTTAACCATTGGATTGAATTTATCGCCCATGTCCACTTCTGGAAGTTATGACTTACAACTTACGATATACAACTATAAATAAGGGTAAAGGGCTCATTTGCAATAATCAAGTTGTAGAGAGAATTTGTGAGCAATTAAAAGATTCTATTCCTTCAAACTCTTTGTTTTATCTTCCTTGTGTGATGTCCTAAGTTTAGTATTTAGCTCCACACTCATTGTGGTATTTTGAGTAGTTGATCAATAAAAAGTTTCCATTCTTTAGTCATGCCTAACTTCATGAATCACTTGCTGCCAACCAAGCTTTGGTCTAACATGACCTACTGCTTCACAAGACCAAAAGGGACGGATTTGAGAGAACCCAAGTCTATCATGGATCCTTGAAACATCAAGTTCGTAACATAGAGTTGAGTAGTAGAAATTGTTGAATAATTGGAATTGTCATATCATTTCTATTTTGGGACAAACATGGAAGGTGATTCCCTATAGCATCATATGGGTAATTTTTAGGAGAGTTACATGAAAATTTTTATGATTCTAAAAACTCAATTTCGAAGATAAAAAGCATTTAACTGTATCATTTATTCTTTGGAGAACATAGAGCGTCCCCACCTTTCCGCAAGAGTGGATGGAATTTAATCACTTTTCCTTTCTATCTTCTATGTAATTCTTCACTTTCGATTGCTAGCTATTGTTCTTTGTGATATTCAGAATGAAATTGATGACCTTTTTAGAAAATTTAACATATACAACTGCTTTGTCTGAAATTAGTGAGCATGTATAAACCTAAACAAAAACTTTGTTTTACCATACTGTCTATACATGCGCATAAATTATCGGAGAGAACAATTGCCTCAACTCTTTAAATTGAATAAAATAAAACACGCAAAATATAATTTGCAAGAAGAAAAGAAAAATAACAATCAGTAATTCAGATAGCTAATCCACATACTTCCATTTAGAACAGACATAAAAACAAATCTATTTGAACAATGAACCTATCTTCTTAGCCTAAGGGTCCCAAAAAGTGAAGCAATTGCTATCCCATAATTTTTGGCTTCCAAATGTAATAGGTCCTGCCCGAGAGGGATTTATCTCCTTGAGCATGAATGGGGTTTACGAAGGGATTTATTGCAACTTATTTGAACTTGTCTAAGAAAAAAATGACTTCTCATAATCAACATATTGCACCTTAAGATCAGAAAGCAACTAGTTTAACCCCTGAGTCCAAAAAGTCAATAGATATCTATTGAAGGACTCTTCAACAGAAGGCCAACAGATGATTATAGCTACACTTGGGATTGCTTTAAACTATGAGTTTCAACCTTTCAATCAAGATGGTTGCTGATCTGCTGCCATCACAAACTCAAGTTTGGGAAATGCTACACTAAGATCTATCTCCATCAACATTTTTCCATCTATACAGAACAGGGCTCGAGGGAATGTAGCATCTAGAGGATATAGTTAGGTTGAGGCAATCTGGTAGTTCTGGAATTAGGAATGCATACTAAAATTACACACGTAAAGGGGAACCTCCTGTATTTAAAAAACATTTTTAGATAATTACTGCATGGGTGGCTAGCATTGGACTGGGAATAACTATGTTCCGTAGCTAGAAATTATGCTTACATGAGTAAACAATGTGTTACTCAAAACGAAGAAGAATTATTTGAAAAATCGAAACAAATCCATTCAAAAAAGGGAACATAGAAATACGGAGAGAATTAGGAAAGGGGAAAAATTATTTTATAAAGTATATAAGAGAATTAAATTGAACCCTTCAAAGATGTATCTATAAAGGAACAAAATACCTGCTCCCGTCTATCAACATAAGCCTGTAATAAATCTCCCATGTGGTCTATGAATTTCTGAAACAAGATAAGGGAACTGATGCTTTGAGATATGTATAGTCAGCCAATGAACAATGATGTGCTTAAGCAACCAGTCTCACCATTGCATTTGAAGAGAGAAGATCATTTTCAGCTTCACGTATTGGCAAGAAAAATGGAACTGTATGTTCAAGAACAATCATTTTCTCAAGAAATGACTTGCTTTCAAGCACACAATGGTAGAAGTCGCAAGGTTCTCCTGTTTGAAGTCCAACAATTGAATGGTTATAACTTTCCACTGTACAAACAAATAAGAACAGAATGAGGAGAGGAGGGATGCATAACGTTTAATATTAACAGGCCTTTATCACGGAAAAAATAATTATGTCGCAAACTGCCCTTAGTTATTTTATTTATTTTTTTGGGGATAACAATACCCATTCGAGGTTATTTTGGTAAAGTTCAATAAAACTTGCCCTAACGCCACATCTAGATGTAGGCAGCGAAGATGGCAGCAAATTTAATGAAGCTTCTTTGAATAGAACTACAAGATCTGGCATTCATTTGAGGTTAATCAGGTGAAGTTCGACAAAACTTATTATAATGGATCATCTAGATGAAGGCAGTATAGATTGCAACAAATTTAGTGAACTCATTTGAATGTCAGAAGGAACTATATTTTCTGCAAGGAAGAGGTTCATAGGCTTTTATTTGCAAGTAAAGTTAAGCGATGAGTGATGACATCTCAATTTAGCTCCTTCTAAGTACTTAAAATATGTAACTGCATCAATTTAGTACTGGTATCTTTTAAACAACTTCTATTTTATCGGGTGGCTAATATTGTGGGTGCTCTCTCTACATTTATCTTCTCTTAATGATCCTAAGGCATGTCCACATAGGTTAGGCAAATTCAAGTAAATATCATGCAGTGGTATTTACCATTAGCAGAAAAAGATGAACTCTTGTTTTAACGAGTAATATAGTTCCATGTCACCATCCATGCATCTTTTGTTAAGGTGTGTTGCGTTAAACATAAATCCATGGATTTGCACCAACAGCAACTGGAGACTGACTCAGTTCCAATTCTACATAAGTAGGTTTTTCAATGTGATTCTAAGAAAGCTAAGGAAATTACATATAACCTTGCAATTAAAAGGACATTGAGCCATATCAAGATTTTCTAGGACAATCAAGTTTACTTCTTCAGTATCTACTACACTTCTGCATTTCCATGCTTTTATCACACTTACAGCTTAGATAAAAAGTTACTAATTCCCAATATTAATTCATTATTCATCTGAATGAACGGTGAGATTACAAGTGTAACGCCCCGAAATTTTAGAATAAAAAAATTTATTTGTTCTATATATTATATCTTATTATTTTGAAAGTTGAGGGACTAAAGTGAAGTATGTTTTAAAATTCTTATGTTTTTGGGTCAAATACTTGGATTTTGATAGAGTGATGTTAAGTATATCAATATTGTACTCGTTGGATAGCTCGTATTTAATCATATATTTTAGGCTCGAGAATAAGTTAATTTTGAAAAGTTAGGCCCAAGATATTGTAGTTCCAAGAATGGATGTCTTTGTAATTAATTAAGTTGGTTTAGGATTTAGGGCTTGTTTGTTTTGGATTAAAATATGATTTTAATCAAAGTCAAAGTCAAACAGTCAATATAAACCACATCTTTCATGGGTCCCACAACTTTTCAACCACACATTTCAAAAACTTCTATACAATCTACTAAAAATATAATTTCAAATCTCCACCAAACACTCTCTTAATGTATAGGTGACAGCCATGTTTCACGTGTGAAAAAAAAGGGTTAATGGTTATCCTATATTTATTTTGATAAAGATTAAAAGTTAAATTGTAATCCTATTTGTAGAATGTTCAAGTACTAGCTTTCAATCAAAGTACATGTGTCATATCATGATTTGTTTTACCAAAATTTAATCCAAATCCCATATGAAGATTTTGCTTGTTAGTGTAGATAAAGTGAAATTGAAAATCTTGTCTATGATTGGGCAATAGTTTTAACAGTCAAAGTCTGGAAGCCATGTCCCATCAGCCCTCTTTTTTGATGAAAGATAAGGACACGTTACTATTAAAAGAAAAAACAAGAGTTTGATTGGTTATCTTAACACTTCATCATTATCTTATACATACATGCACGTGATGATAACAATTTAATTATGATTAAATCAAATAAATTCTGTTTAAGTGAAATTTATCTATTACTCTTGTCTCACATATATAAAGCACACGTACCTCCATACATACCTACAGAAACTTCAGAAAGTTTTCTTTGTCTAAAGAAAAGAAATAGTCAAGGCAGAGAGGGAGAGAATCATAGAAAAGGGTTTTCACGTGCATTATTTTATTATTTCCAACATTTCAAAGTCAAGATAAGATACTTATGTGCAAGTGGTTTGTTTCCTTATGCTTTTATATTCAATAATTTATGTATTCAGGTTCTTTATTAGGAGATAAGTGATTCTACGGGAATTTAAGATGACCTAAGACGGGTATTTCACTTGGTCACTGATATACTCCATAACAGAAGAGTGGTATGAAGCGTTTATCTTATTATGATATAATTGTGTATGAAAACTGCACGTATCTTATTGGATATTTTTAAATATTCACTCTTACAATATTTTACAGATTAGTTAGAGTCGATTGGAACAGTGGCGGAACGGTGATGTGACTGCCAAGAAGAATCGAAGAGATAAAATATTAAGTTTATTTTTTCATTAAATTATTAGTCAGTTTACTTTGTTCAAAGACGGTTATTTAATTTGCGATTATGTTTTCATTATGGATATTAAAAGAATATTATTTTATCGTTTCACAAAGAAATTAATTTTTTGGTAACACTCCATTATTTGTGAAATTTTGGGGCGTTACAAGAAGTGCATGGGGCACACAAGAGAATCAAGTAGAAAGACATGTTATTGAGTTTGGTTGGTCGAAGCAATTTTGTGGGTCCCTGGCCAGTTACTTAATTGCTTGAGTTCAAAATTTAACACAAAAAACTCTCTCAAGTCTACTCCCATTTATTTTTTCCAAGATGTTTCCATTTATGGTTTATATCCACAAAAAAAAATCATCCTTGTAGCCAGAATGGCTCAATTAATCACAATGACCAGTCAGCTAAAAACCAACCTTTACAAATTCGTTCACAAAAATGAAACACTATTGAATACGATCCTATTAGAAACAATAAATGAGAGAAAATTGTTATAAACTTTCAGCAGCACCAGATAATTTTTTTCCCCAATTAGTAATAATCCATACTCGTATGAAACCAGAAAGTTTGTAATTACCAGCAAATGATGTCTCGTATAGTATGCCAATCCTTGCTCCTTCCAAACAGCAAATTGTCTGCTCATAAAGAATGCCTTATTAAGTAGTCAATCATGTTGTTCATAATCAATTAAAATTGCTGCCATTTACCTAAACGTCAACAGGGTCTTATGTAAAACAGATGCACAACAAAGGACAAGTGTGGAATTCTAATATTAGTTATTTATGTAGTTATTGGTCTAGAGTTACCGTTCGCAATTAAAGATTCTCATTATTTGGAGTCATAATCCTTGTAGTAGGAGAAGTCATTGAAGTAAATGTGGCCTTATGGTTGTAATTTCGGTCCACCTGAATTAAATCAAAGGTTCAAACAAGCCTCCTAGTCTACCAGCATACACTGCCTCCTAAATCACTTGTGCTCCAAGTTTACCACAGTTTAAAGGGATAAAATTCAACATTTCCGATAAGATAAATAGGTGGAAGTTTAACTATCTCCTGGGAGCCTCCACACTGGAAACGGCATGGTCTAAAGAGGTGCCAGTGAGGCGCACCTTGAGGCCTGCTTTACAGCGAAATGCACTTTTGTGCCTTGAGGTGGTACTTACAGTACTTTTTCAATAAGACAAGCTTAGTACGTGCGACTCTCAAGGGGTGTGAGGTGTGCGTCTCAATTTTATTGTGACCTTTGAGTTGTTTTTCTTTTTTTATTCTTTCCCTCTTTTTGAAGTGTAAGCATGAGTTTCATCTCTAAAAGGGGATTTTTACAGGGTTCATCTCGTTCTCAAATAATAAAACAAAAATTGAGGCCATCAATTCTTTTTATTGTAGGATTATCCAGTAAAAAGTCCTAAAGAACTCCACTATATCGCCACTTCCAAGAAACAAGAGGCCTTCTACAAAAATCAAGGCAGCACCGGCAATTCTAAAATTTTCGGCAGGTAATATGTCTTCATTTATATATATATTTTTAATAATATCATATCCTCTCTGATTTCAATTTTTTTTTATCTTTTTGTATTTCTCAAATTCTTCTTCCATGAGATTGCAAGGCAGCCACGCAGTCACGCATATAATTCAGCAAAAATTCCAATTCTTCGGATTTTAAAATTCAGGCAAAAAATTTCTTTCGTATTATTTTATAATTTTGACTTATTATTTTAGTTTGTGGAGGCCTCACTACACCTTGAGGCTTACTCCTCACCTCACGAAGGAAAAAAGCATCGGTACCTATTTAAGCCTTTTAAAACATTGGGAAGCGTAGCATCACCAGTCTTTCACCCCTAAATCACTTGTGTTCAAGTTCACTCCAGTTTAAAGGGATAAAATTCAACATTTCTTATAAGATGAATCAGGTGGTAGCTTAATTATACTCCTAAGGGCACCACACAGGAAATGGATACTAATGTGTGCTACTGTAGTATGCATAAGACCATTACTTCTTTCCTTCATATTTAGATTTGGTTCAGAACAGTATTCAATATTCCCCACCAAGAAAACAAGAAGAGTTCCCCTTAAGACAAGGAGGGGAACTTGAGTGCTCCAACACTAGTAACTGCATGTGCACAATGTGTAATACAGGCTGCCGGTTAATGCTGAATTCTTATACCAGCGAATGTCAAGTGTTTTAGAGGTAATCAAAAGATCAGAATGCTTATGCCATTCAAGAAGCAAGAAACTAATTCATACTAAGGCCTAAGCCATAGAGAAAGTACTAGGCACGAGTGCTACAACTCACAATTACTCTTAATTTTTTCACCAGCAGATTGTTGATCACATCTATAAGGCAAATCTCACTTTATCATATAGAAAATGAAATTGGTGCATGACCAGTACTAAACGGGTAGAAGTTGGTTGAAACTTTTCTACACTTCTTCTCTTTCTTCAATACCAGGAAAATAGAAGAATACCATCTCAGTATGACACCGGAAATCGAAAAACAAAGTACTACAAAATTCCGGGATTTATTAAGAAACATTAACAAGTATAAATTCCTAACAATCATAAAATACCTTATTTCCAGCTCTATAAGTAATTTTTCCATGAAAAGGAAGTACTGGCTGCAACGCAGTTGTATCCCCTGACAATTGTGCTGCCTTTCTTTCAGCCTCCATGTGAACCTACCATAAATAACAACATAGCGTGCCTCTGAAAGTGGAAACTTGTATGAAGACAAGATACGCTACCAACTAGTAAGCAGCAAAATCAGAGCACAAAAGGATGCACATGAGAAAACGAAGAGAAACAAAAAATTTCCACAATAACTAAACTTCCAATGAAATTCAAAAATGGCTTTTTTTCTATAAAGAAAAGCAATTTCAATTCAATTCTCAACTCTACAATCTCCATGGAAAATGAAAAGAATTATTACTAAAACTACTAAACCAAGTGACTGAAATCATACCTGCTCCCTTACTGTTGCTAATAAACCATCATTCCATTGCTCACCATCTAAGTATACTTCTGCAAATTAATTAACATATTTACAAAACTAACAAATAGATAATATTTGAAGTGTGACAAAGGTATTTAATAAAGTTCAACAAAACTCAGAAGAAGAAGATATGCATCCTACACTAATAATCAACATGCAATATAACAATAATCTCTTGTAGTCAAAATATTTTGTGCAAATAAATTATCTAAAAGATAAATATTCTTAATACCTAGCAGTTTATCAGTTTGGAAATTTTATTATAGCATAAATAGTAAAAGTAAAATGAAAATATGTTTTGTCTCTTAATTAAATATAGAGTTGTCAATGAATTGAATTTTTATCCGAATTCGATGAAATTAATGGGAGATAAATTTAGAGTTTCAATCCGATAATCCAATCAAGATTCGAATCCGATAATCTGTTATCTAAATAGATCAAATATGGATATAGGTGCATTCGATCCGATAACAATCTGATCTGATTTGTTATAAATAATTGAGTCGGTAAAATATTTTTATGGCATATTATTTATCACTAAAATAAATAAATGAGAAAATAAATAGATTTAGAATAAAGAAGTTATCAAATTCAAAACATAAAAAAGTTGAAAATTTTATAATTATTAAACCCATTTAAGAATTGGGAAAAAAAAAAAAAANAATGAGAAAATAAATAGATTTAGAATAAAGAAGTTATCAAATTCAAAACATAAAAAAGTTGAAAATTTTATAATTATTAAACCCATTTAAGAATTGAAAAAAAAAAAAAAAAAAAGTTGATTCCAACATTGATTTTTTCCTAATTTCCTTAATTTCGGATCGGATTAATGGATCAAATATCCGATACAATAACAAATTGAATATGGATTTAACAATCAAATATTTGTTGTATTATCGGGATATAGGCAGATCTGGTCCATTTACACATTCACACCTGCATGGAAATCATGTCTTTAATGCAATATCCACAAAATTCACATCGAATTAAGAACATTAAGAAAAAATATATCTTACAAGTGAATGGTGATACGTAAAATTAGTTTTCAAATATTCTAAGGACTAAGATGTTATAATAATAGGAGAGATAATCTTCTTATTATAAGGATAACAATTAAAACTCCAAGAATGGAAGTAGAATTGAAAAGAAAATGACAACGTACACAATCAAACAAGAACTAGAATTGCAGGAGGGGAGAGGAATCAAAGAGATAGGCGTGAGACGAGAGAAACGGAAAGTTTATTCAATGTATCAAAGGCAAGTAAAATACAATGCATAAGCCCCTCTTATTTAGGGTTTTAACAAATTTAATTTAAGTAGAAACAAATAGATAAATTATATAAAGTAAACCCTATTTACCATTCCTAAA
This sequence comes from Fraxinus sp. D2006-0159, assembly GCA_903798375.1. Classification (NCBI taxonomy): domain Eukaryota; kingdom Viridiplantae; phylum Streptophyta; class Magnoliopsida; order Lamiales; family Oleaceae; genus Fraxinus; species Fraxinus sp. D2006-0159. The sequence continues at coordinate 20,516 of CAIGRQ010054771.1, forward strand.
ATAAGAATCAAACAAGGAAAGTCTCCATATAATACATCTAATAGGATGGTGGGAACAACGGACAAAAACTGGATATGTAGAAGGATGGGAAACAGGAAGAGAATAAGAGAAGAGAAGAGGAAGTGAGGGAAAAAGAGGAGGAATCAGAGAGACATATGAGAGAGGAGAGAGAAAGTGTCTATCCAATTTATGAGTTGCTAAAATAAAATGCAAAAGCCCCCTTTATATAGGGTTTTATCTAATCTAATTTAAGTGGAAACAACTAAAGAAATAACATTAAATACTCGAAAATCTACAAAATAAAACATAATTAGTTTTCCTAAAATAAGAATCCAGCTTACAAAATCTTTGTATAATATATCTAATAGGATTTCCATCAAAACACTGATATTTCTTTTAGTGTCTAAGGTCCTTTAAATTTAAAGAAACAGGAGAATAATTTGTAATTTCATTATCACCACGATTTCTAAGAATGGGCGAGTTGACTGACTTTCCAGATTATTCATTTTAAGTAACAAGAACAGTTTGTCACTGTTCACAACTCATCTTTTCTAAACTTAACAACTTCTTTGGTTGTTAAGAAAATATGGAGTCTACGACTTAAATTCCAGAAATTACATTGAAAATAAACTCCTAGTGAGCCAACAAACATCTTTTTGTATTTCCCTTCAATCTTCAATAAAGATAAGAGTAAGGGTTCACTGCTGTATCCAGTATTATGTATCATAATTACTACTTTCTACTTAGTGGCTGACAAAAGAAAGAAGTTGCAAGATATTATTACACATGAAGAAGGTGGAAATTTTGTCGAGGTTTCTATACTCCCAAACAGGTGTTTGCAGCTTTTGGCATATGACGAAGTGGTTGGATCACAAACTGTTACATGACGGTACAATTTCTCCAAAACTCTGTTTTCTATTTTCTTCCTAAGTTTTTGAATGGGTTTCACTCCAATGTTGATATCTTAGCAGGTTAATGCATATATGTTTCCTTATCTTGCATGACTTACATATCTGCCGGTTTCTTCCTTGCTTGGCAGTTGATGTTAATTTAATTATTTCAAAAACTTACAAAAAAGACTTATAAATCACAGATAATGCATGGAATATCATGAGCCAACAACATATGGCCACATGCAAAGAAGCACAAAATGGCAGCCGCCAACAGTATTTTCAAAATCTTATATGAATAGTAAAAAACCCAGTGCTCAAAAACCTTTATCTAAAGCTACCTTGAGTTTGAGAAGCACGGGCAGCTTCAAATTCCCTTTGCAAACGCTCAAAGACCGTCTTTTCAGAGTCCCTAATGAAATCAACAGCTTTTAGAACCTCTACTATATTTTAGTATAGCCATTCACTAAAAAGAAAAGGTCTACATGAAAGAATAATAGAGCTGGTTTTCCTTTGCATTGAAAAACACCATGATGACAATAATGATGATTGGAGCATATTCTATATTTACAAACCATCACTCGCGTTTTTTAACTTTTTACATCACTAAGCCTTCCTACTTTTACAAAGGGGTGGACGAATTAACCCTGTGTTCCCAGGCAGGGCCCATCCACCCTCTGGAACATTCTTTTCATCATGAGCCCAAAATGATCCCATAAAATAATGTCAGTACAAACCCAGCACGTTAACATCTGGTTGCAAAAAAAGGGTAAAGAACAAGAACAGTAAAGAACTGACGCCAAGCCTATGTATGCGCAAAAAGTAAGTCAAAAGTGAATAAAATTATCTTATAAAATTGAAGTTTTGTATTTTAAGCTGCAACATCATAGGAAGTCCATCAGCGTTCTACAATACACATCTTGATAGAAAATAAGCATAGACTAGTATTCAACATGTTAGCCCGAGCCCATAAGAGATTTACAAGATCTAAATGTGGTCCAGAATCCCCCGTGAACATTAACACCATTTCAGCCCCATTACTGGATGGACATTACAAACCCATGTATTTCTATCCTTCCTAATACAATCACTGTATATGAATAACACTCTAATACAATCTAAGAATATTGGTAGAAGAGAGATAGACAGACATAGTAGTTTCTAGATCAAAAAGTTCTAACATCCTTCTAATTCCACAAACAAGCAGTTGTCTGACAGACTTTGCACTATTGCAATTGTACTAGTTAATAATGGCCCAAAAACAATTTTAGATATTACCAACAACATATGTGGTCATTGCTATCAGGCACTTTACAAAGAAATTCATATCATGGAATTGGAGACTTTGCGCTTGAGGAAAAATGTCAATCATTTATGTCTAATCAATTTATTTCCCCATATGTAGGAATTACAAGTACTCTCCAATATTTGTACCTAGAAAGGCGCTCTTTTAGTGCTCCATGCCTTTTAAGGACATTTGAAACTGCCAGAAATAACAAAAATGTACATGTTTGATAACTGATGCATTACAAGGATACTTGAATCTTGAGATAACACAAACTATGCAAGTGTAAATACATCTCGCCCTGGTACTCTCCAGTTGCGCATCTTCCGCTTGCACAAAATTCTGGCACACAGAGAAAACAAGGGTACACTCATCAACATATAAGTTATTGTCAGCCCGACTTCATACCCCAGGGCTCCCCACAACCAACCCCTCAAAATATATTTGATAATAAATAAGACCACTTTTAGAAATAGCCATGTATGATATAGTGTAGTAGCAGAAATCATGATATTGAAACCTTGAAACTCCTACATCAAATGTTCATTGATATGCCAATGACACACCATTGCATATTTACTAAGTTGTGGTGTGGGTAACAAGTACAACGCCCATAATAAACTTGTAGCAGACGACATAAATATTTTTTTCCATTCGATCAGAGGAAAGCTACCTTTTCTAAAAAGATTCGAGGAAATCAAATATTTTGCAACCACCCAATTTTGGCCTCTCTCTTATAACATGGGTAATAATATTGTGTAATTCTTGTGAATGGGAGATGCTTCAAATTTGAGCAAGACATGATAACTATGTAAGACATCCTTTCCTTTTATCCTCAATTTGTGCTAGCTCCACTTTTTTTTTTTTTTGATAACCGTGGATGTCCGGGCCAGCTTGCACGCAAATGCATAATATTCCATCCGAAAAATTCATCATTTTAGATGAGTGATGCTAACGCTTATAATTACAATAACCGTGGATGTCCGGACCAGCTTGCACGCAAATGCATAATATTCCATCCGAAAAATTCATCATTTTAGATGAGTGATGCTAACGCTTATAATTACAATAAACTAAGATTTGTTCCCAGTAATTTCATGTTTACTTGTAATATATCAAATTAAATTCGAAATATGAGAGACTGGCTTTTGGGAATGAGTAGACAGACAAATAGGAAGTCAAACACGTGTTATAACTTCCTTACTGGCCATGAACTGCTTACAACCAAAAACAAAGACATGTTTAGGTCAATTTTATATATTTATGAGATCAAAATCAGGTGTTATGGTGTTTACAATCGATGTCTTCCTAAAGCAAGGTTAATAAAAACATTTAGCATAATGGATTGCATAAGGTAGAATGAGAAAATGACATACTCTCGGATCATTTTTTAAAGCTACAAGTACAAAAAGTGAACGGTTTTTAAACAAATTAATAGCCTTTTTATTAAACCCATATGCACAGACAACAAAAGAAAGACATATAAAAAGAACTAAAATTTAGAAATTATCAATCAATGAAAACTGGTTCAGGAAAAGTTACCACTTCTCCCATATTCGTTGGGATAGGCCTCTCCTTAAATTGATCGAATTGCTGCATTTATTCGAAGGTACCTATTCAGCAAGACACGGATCGTAGCTTCCACATATAAAACTTGCGAATAAAAGAGGGTAAAAAACAGCGCAAAAATCAGATGAATGTTGAAACTATGATTAAAGATTGAGAATTTTTCTTGAAATTGAAACAAATATGACATAGAAAAACTTTATGAAATTCGATTTCATCAATCAAAAGCAACAAAAATCAAGAATAATAAAATGATACGAGGGAAAAACGCATATCAAATAGAGTGCCTAAACCTTGTAGAATTAAACGCCCAAATCTCCTGAGTTTCTCTGGTTCTCACCAAAAGCCCCTAGAGGGGCAGGCAGTGGGTGAGATTTTGGCTCGGCGATGCTGACGCTAATGCTAATGCTGACGCTGATGGTGGGAAAGCCGTCGTTTGGTTTGAGAAAAAATATTTTTTTATCAATTTGAAGCGGTGACCCATTTTCTAAAATTCATTTTTTTACCCTAATATTTTTATTAACTTTTCACTCACGCGTTTTAGTCATATTTTGAGCGTCAGAGATTAAAATTGGATTAAAATTAAAAAAATTAATCATTATTGTTAATTTTTATTAGACGAATGGACCCAATAACGATCATATTTTCAATTTTAATTAGATTTTCAATTTTAATTAGATTTTAAGTTGTGTCGAAAATATATTAAAAATCTGATTATTTTTTTTATTAAATCAAATGGGGCTAAATTAAAAATAGAGAACATCAGGATTGGGTTTCCAACATCTTAGATTAACTCTCTATTTTATTTATTTATCATTACGTGGTGAAAATCGACGATATTAATTTAGAGATAGCAACGGGGCGAGTTCGGGGCGGGGCACCCTCACCCCACCCCGGCCCGCCACGCCACTCTCCCGCCCCGCCCCATCTTAGACGGGGCAGGGCGGGTTCGGGGCGCAAGTTTGCCCCATTTTCTGCCCCATTTAATTTTTTTTAATT
>CAIGRQ010054845.1:0-24533 GCA_903798375.1 Fraxinus sp. D2006-0159
CTTCATTGGTGCTACTTTCAGAAAAGCTTTATCACCCACCTGAAACTCCAAATCCTTTCTTTTACCATCAGTATAACTTTTCTGTCGGTCTTGTGCTGTCTTTATTCTTGATCTAATCTTATCAACCACCTCAATTGTTTGTTCAATAACTTTAGGATCCAAAATTCTATTTTCTCCAACCTCATCCCAATGGATAGGAGATCTGTACTTCCCACCATAAAGAGCTTCATATGGAGCCATACCTATAGTGGCTTGAAAGCTATTGTTGTAAGCAAACTCCACTAACGGTAGATGTGTTTTCCAACTACCACCAATATCCAAAACACATGCCATCAACAGTGCTAAAATTCAATTTCATCCCCATGGCTCCTTGTAAGCTTTTCCAAAATTTCGATGTGAACCGCTGGTCTCTATCTAAAACAATGGTGACTGGAACTCCATGTAATCTGACTATCTCTCTGGTATATAACTGTGCCAGTTGTTCCATATTAAAATTTACTTTGATTGGTAGAAAATGGGAAGACTTCGTCAAACGATCAACCACTACCCAAATAGCATTGTGACCTCTTGCTGATCTTGAAAAACTCACCACAAAGTCCATCGCTACATATTCCCATTTCCATTCTAGAATATCCAAAGGTTTCAACAGTCCTGATGGCCTTTGATATTCTGCATTGACCTGCTAACAGATAATACATTTCTCTACGAACACACTAATTCCTTTTTTCATATTTCTCCACCAAAATGTATCTCGAAGATGTCGATACATTTTCGTACCGCCTGGATGTGCAGCATAAGGGGTGGAGTGAGCCTCTTCTAATATCTCGTTCCTTATGCTCTCAAGATTGGCAGAAAATGGGCTGACTTCATCAGACGATCAACTACTACCCAAATAGCATTATGACCTCTTGCTGACCTTGGAAGGCCTGCCATAAAGTCCATTGCTATGTGTTCCCATTTCCATTCTGGAATATGCAACGATTTCAATAGTCCTGACGGCCTTTGATGTTCTGCCTTGAACTGCTGACAGACAATATATTTTTCCACAAATAGACCAATTCCTCTTTTCATGTTTCTCCACCAAAATGTATCTCGAAGATCTCGATACATTTTCGTACTGCCAGGATGTGCAGTGATGGATAGAGAATGTGAACTTTAAGAGGTGATTGGTTAAAAAAACCATTTACATACACAAAGTATATATTACCTATTATAGATCATAGATGAACTGTTGTATTTAATATTTCACTGTATGACAGGTAACTAATCTACATGAAACATCATGCATGTACATGTATGTTGTTCTATATCGATGATGAAAGATGAGCATTCACCACTTATAGAAAACATGGTATGATTTGAAGGAGATACCTGCAAATAATGACACAAGTTTTATAATTGTCCTTTCACAGATATAAGTGTTTGACACAAAGATGGAGTTCAAACACAATTAAGAGCATATATGTTTCAGGTAATAGGCAATATGGTCATACAACATACATGCTACATGTTGAAGTAGCTGCAGTTGCATTTTGAGGTCACATAAATGAAATTAAGTCACATATATCAATCTTACCCTCAAGTTTTTCAAATTAGTGCTCATTTCACAAAGCATTTTTTCGTACTTGCTTGGCAACTTCGTGAAAGTGCCATGAGTTGTGTCCATATGTTTGTAGAACCAAGATTGTGTAGTTTGTTACAACGAATCCAATAAATCTACAATAGGGGATAGTTATGGCTGCCTTTGTGACCGTATTCACTGATTCCACTATATTTAATGTCATTGTTGAGTATCTTTCAGCTGTCATGTGGAATTGTGACCACTTTTCAGGTCCTACTTCAGCCTACAAGAAAAAAATATTCTTTGAAAAATCATACATCTGACATTTGTGACCTTTATTATGAATGTAAAATTTGCTTAAAATTAACACATTACCTGGTAATTCGTAATCTTATGATTCATTGAAGCCAGCTATTGTACATCATATTCGAATTCGGCCAATGTATATACGCGGACTACTGAATTGAATGCATGTGTTATGTTGCCTAATTTTTCATAATATGATTTCAGGTTCTATAGGAGATTATATGAACAAATCCCATGACAGGTCCCTGGATATACCTTTTCAATTGCGTTCTTCATACTGTTGTGGCTATTCGATATAGAACACAAGCTATACCTATATGTCTTCTTCAAGGTTTTGAAAAAACACAACCAAGATCTATCATTCTCATTATCTCCAATTCCAAATGCAAGCATGAATATGCTGTTATTAGCATCTTGTGTACACGATGTGAAAAGTGTACCACCACAGTGTCCATTCAAATACGTGCCATCAACTACAATCAAAGGCCCACAGTGCTCCTATCCTCTAATTGATGTACCTAGGGCCATGAAGTAGTATTTGAATCTATTATGACCATCATCTTCTAATCATGTAATCGTACCAGGTTTTTTTTAATGAAGCATAGAAAAGAAGCTTGGTATTTCCTGAATGAATCTTTAGGATCCCCTCTAAGCATTTTTAATGTTTCCTTCTGAGATCTCCAATCCTTCACATAATTCAACGAAACTCCATATATATTTAACATGTCATTACATATATCATTTGGAGTGTATATGGTCCATGATCAGGTGTACTTGTATTTGATGCAATGAGATTGATACATGCATGTAAGATCCTAATACTATATTCAAAGAACATGTGTGACCATCTGTCATTCGTAAATTTAAACATCTTCGTCGTCCCAAATTTTAATGATGTTCATATTCAATTATACTCATCTTGTGAACAACTGACAAGATATTCTTTCTTGTATGAACAAATAACCATAAATTCAAATATATTTTGTATTACAGACAAAGACAAGCTCAATTTCAAAATTTCATTATTATGGAAAGCTCTTCCCTTTTCTATTTACATACCATTAGCAACGGATACAATCATGACTTCATGTTTGAAATTGTGAGCTGATGGTTCAACTATTACATCGCATACATATCCATTAATGAAAACATATCACCACTGGAGTGTACATCAAATGAAACCATGCATGATTTTTCTCCACTTTCCACAGTTGTGATCGCAAAATTTATCGGATATTTAAAAAAGGTCACGGTCAATGCACTTCAGCATCAGGTAGGACAATACATTATTATCACTCTTTATTCTGATTGCAGACAAATCGTTGTTCAATGCATACGTCATCGTGACTACCACCTTAGTTTGATCGAAATCGAACTCGGTCATAAAGATGTTTACAAGGTTTGTATGACAACGTTTGTGATTAACCAATACCAATAATACTTTCGAGCCATTTATCAAACAAGCATGCACAGACCCTGTTTCTGCAAATTTTCACAGAAAAACTTAAGTTACAAAATATCTGTGCACCTTTTCATCTAATATATAATACAACACAAAAATAAACATCAAAATGCTCTAAAACTCTTAAAGATACAAAATATCGAATTTAAATAGTAGTAATATCATGAGTAAAACACACTCATCAGAACACCTATGACAAAATGCTAGTAGACCATGAGATGATCCCATGACCTCTCCACTATATGGAATCACCTTGCAATAGTATCATTCCAAGGGGAAAAATCACTCTTACAGTAAAGATGGAGGCATATCCTCCAATGGCTTGTCACTATATGGAGTTCCTTGTAGTAGACAACAGGTCAACTTATCATGGAGTAATAGGAAGACCTGCACTGAAGGAACTATGGGCTGCCACCTCCATAAATTACCTATGCATGAAATTTCTAATGGATTATGGCACTATGACAGTTAGAGATGTTCAGATTAAGGCTAGGAAATTTTACTTAAATTCCTTAAGGAAGGCTGAGCCACATGATATTAATATGGTGTTACTTGAAACCAAAATGTCGACTGTTGTCGATTTTACATCCAGCAAGTGTACGGATCGTAACAATAAATATAGTGGACATAAGAGTGCAAATTATCATTCCACGATGACTATTATCTAACTTTTGGTTAAATTATTCTTAAATTCAATTTGATTGAAAACAAATAGAAGGTTTTATTTTCTTTTTGTGATTTTTATATTTTTAATATACTAAAAGAATAAAGATGATTCTTTTATATAATTGTTTAAATGTTAGGGTTCACGATTTCACCAAAGCTATCCCATTAATCTCGATTACTAAATTTTATAATAATTAATTATGTTTACCTTGTCGAATTATTCTAACATATTCAATTTTCTTCTCTCAAACTCAAATTGATTCTAGTTAACTAAGTCAATTTTATACTAGTTCTCGACTTTTACTACGTGGCTTAAACATATAATCCACCTCTCAACATAACTAGTGCTCACAAAATCATTAAATTAGTGGCCTAATAGTCCAAGCATTAAGAATAAAAATAAAAATAATTCACAATATCAATTAGAGATGTAAAACTTTTTTTTTAATTAAAATAAGGTTCAAAATTATGTTACGATCATTTATCCTAACTAATTACTTAATTACACCTCATGGGAGAAGAATAAAACATGCAAAAACTCAAGTATTTCACCCGGTTTAAAGGAAAAATGCAAAAAGATGAAAATATTGCACTAAGATTCCGCCTTCTTGTAAAACTTGTTACCCCAGCTTCTTTTATAATTTCTTGATTTTTTTCATCCTTCTAGGCTTGAATAATATGTGTACAACGAATCCCCCAAGTCTCATCTTGAATATATGTGTCTAATGAAATCCTACAAGCCTTCTTTAAATGTTGTACTAAGGTATATATTTACAAAACATGATTTAAGCAGAATTCTTGCTCAAATTGATTTCCATCAAAAAGCTTGAGAAGAAAAAGGAAAACAAATCCCTTTTTCCAGTTGAACTCCTTTTCTCATGATGGTTATTTTTCGACCCTTAATAGTTAAATATTTCCTTTATCCCTTTTAGGATACACACCCACAAATTTATTTTTTGATCATGACCTTGAGATGTATATTCTAATGTTGATTTCATAACACTTTTTCCTTTCACACATGTTTGGTTGGGTTTCGCCAATGAAGGTCACTATCTTGATGCTTGATGATTCTCCTTAAGTTTGAATGTCTCAACTTCCAAATTTCAAATAGGATAATAACCCTCACCAAAAGTCTAAATTCCAAATTAAGTATCCAAGGCATAACTGGATAGAAGTAGTGCTTATAGTTGTTTTGCCACTGCCTCAACATACTTTGTTGTGTTTTTCTTTTCATTTGTTTTTCATTGTATCCCTTCTTCTATTTTTGGGATCTATTCTTTGATTTTCGAAGGTAGTTTTCGCTCTACATTGCAAGTAACCTTCTTTCCTGGTAGATCATCTCCTAAGCATTGATGATGAGTAGGGTGAGATTACTCAAAACTAGCTTCACATAACAATATAGCTAACTTTTTCCTACAAGCCACAATTAGTGCCATACGTTTTACTTTTTATTCTTTTTTGAATAAGTAATTGAAATCAAACACTTAGTAATGGTTACTACCTAGTCTCTTCTTGTTAGCAAATAATATTCAACACAAATACTCAACATACACGAAATCAACACATATCTAAATAGCTCGCAATAACGAATCAACCATCCCCAAGTTATTTCTTTCAATTGGTTAAATAGTTGTGTTTTTAATTGTTATCTTGGTTCGTCAACTTAAATTCAAAATTAATTTAACATATTCTATCAAGATAACATATCTAAAAATTCATAATAGTTATCATTACTATTGTGCTCAATATAATATGATCTAACATGAACAAATATAGACTAACAAAAAAATCGTATCACTTAATATTCACAATTTATTAAACATAAACAATTTTTTCAATTAGTGGATAAGGCTATCCAACTCACAAAAACACACATAAAATAAGATTTTTTAAAATTTTTGATTTTTTTTACAAATATCACAAATAAGTAGATATAATTAATCAACAAACTAATCTACACCCTAAATTTAAAATACACATTGCACTCAAAGTGAGCAAAAAACTAGACTTAAAAAAGGGTTAACAGTACTTGTCTTGCATATGATGTTTTATGTTTAACACTTGATCTTTTATCTTCCCACAATATCCCTTCCTTGCTCATTCAGTGAAATATTTTCATTATGCCAGAAATCGAACAAGAAAAATAATTACCAATATAATCACATGCGAATTTATGTTAATTTGGAATGATAATTGTAAACTAGTTATGACCTAAAAAAGAAATAGAAAAAGGATTTTTTTTATAAAATAAATTTTCAATTTTGTAAAAAAAGAAAGAATTTTTTTAGTAAGAAAAGAAGTTTTTTTTTTTTTTTTTTGGTTTTGTAAAATAAGAAAGAAAATGTTGCAAACCTGCAATGGGCTCGTAGAAGACAGGGCATCAACGGGGGCTGTGGACCGATCCGACCGCAGGTTGCAAACTCCCGATTGACTGTGTTCAACGTAAACATTCATATATTTAAAATTTAATCATAAATTCTATATGCAATACATAGCATAAAATTTAAGAGTTTAATGTTAAAAAATTGGGGCTTCCCATTAGTTATTTCGAATTAAAGTCACCGCAAGTGTACGATTCGTTAACAAGGAATAAAGTGGAGAAAATAAAATCATATAAATCATTCAATATTCAAAAACGTATTTTTAATGTCAAATATATAAAACTAAAAACAAAACCTCATATTACATGGTTCATCGTTCTCCTAGCACACAAAATACTAACTTAGAATGTTATGAAGAAGAAAACAAAACAAATATTGAAGAATCAACATCACAAAAATAATGCTTGAATTGAATTCTCGAGTCTTGAAATCAATCTTCGTGTTCTTGCCTCCTTCTATGCTCCCAAAATCTATTAAAATATCTTATAATGCGTTCTGGATAGCTCTAGGATTTTAAAAGACGTCCCAAAATTTATTTCCATAAGAGTTATTGAAATAAGGAAACCAATTTTTTTTTCTCCAAGATTGNTGTGTTCTTTGCCTCCTTTTGCAATAATTCTCTACACCCTAATTATGTTTTGAGATGTGGTATTTATATCCCTTTAAAGAGTCCCAAAAGATCTCCAAAAATCGTGCATATCATAGCTCAAACGGAAGTTTCCTTGTTGGAATTGAATTATGAAGGAAGCATAATTTTTCCCCGATTTGGCCTGGGAGGGCACCCAATAGAAAATGGGGCGGCCGTCCAAGCATAAAAATTGGCTCATGTTATTGAAGTATAGGGTCGGGCGGCCACCCGCCTAATATAACGGGGTGGTGCCCAGTTATAAAAATTTCACGAATTTTTCTTTCAGCCATTTTCTTCATGCTTTCTTCCATTTTGGTCATCTACATCAAACTACTTCAATTTTAGTGCTTCATCTTTTACTCAAATGCATATTAGTCCCCAAACCTCTATCCATTAGCCAATTGATCTTTTTTTTTTCAATTGCTTATAAACAGATTCAAAACTGAAATAAGATAAAATTAGCCTAAGTTAAGTAAAATCCAATATTGAACTCACACCGATACTAGAACACAACCAATTAAGTGTTGTTGATTTAATCATAATCACAACCCTTGTGTACTTAGTTTTTCCTCACACCTCTCGTGTAAAATCACTTTGTATGCTCTTCTCTCTAATCCCAAGGTATTTACGCTCACATAGGTTCCCAATAATCAATAAAATGCATTTTCCCACACAAAGTGATCATAATTAGTTACTTATATCTCTAGAAGGAAAATGGTAAGTATTTCTCAAAGTCACATCGTCAATTTACAGAGTTCAAATCTTGAAGTCTTTACAGGGCACCTCTCACTTTTGATAATCTAAATCCCATTTTCTTTCTTTTGCTATGAATATATTTTGATTACTACTCTTTTTTTGTTTTCTTGACATCTTATGTTCAAGACTTCTCTCCATCAAGTTTTCTAAATGACCCATGTAGCGAGTTTTATGCCGATGACTCCCAGTTAGATAACCATAGGGCATCAGGTTTTAAATATCCCAAGAGGCTTAATAACTCGAATCATAAAGGCTACATAGAGAAGTATAAGATGTATCTCATTTTCTTTTGACATGGGATTCAAATTTTAACATTGGCTAGTGTTTGTTCTAGACTTCTTATCTCAAACTCTTTCAACCAAAGATCTGATCCTACAACTCCAAACCATCAAACTTCTATGAACACAAGCACTAACATTATCACCCCCAAACTGGTTTTTAGCAATTTGATTTCTATATAATTACAGCCCGTTTGACGCACATTATAAGGCAAAAGAATGCATTTTCCTTTCACATCAAGTGGGCCCCATTGCTACCAAGTGTGTTCAAAAGTTACTGCCAACATATGTAAAATTTCCATAATGCCCTTATGAAGTGTTGAAAATGGGCCAAAGTCTTGCACGTGAATTGTCACTTCTTTCTCGAAAAAGCTGCCATATTTTTTCAGCAATTTTAATTGACTGGGTCAATTCATTATTTTTGTTCATAAAAGTAGTGGTCATCACATTTATGAGACCCATTTTGACAAATGGTTCTGTACATCTCCGGGTATTAGTTTTGTCCTCACGAGCAAATTTTTTTTCTCAAAAATGCACCGCTAAAAATATGAAAAAAAAAAAAATTATTGTTATCAACGTTAACTTCACCCTACGTACATATTAATTTGCATCCGTACAAACGACTTTAACGTCAATTTTGTTGTGCTAAGTAGTCACAAAATCTATCACAATCATTGCGTTGCATTTCATGTGCATTAATTTCGGCGTGCATTTCGTCTTTAGCGTCAGGTAGATCAATTTCGACTTCACAGTCATCCATCTCCGCTCTCGCAAATGCCTCGCCTATTATCCCAGAACGACGTAAAAAATTATTAATACCCATCGTAGCGACGACAATAGCAACTTGTATTTTAAACGAATAGCTAGGCATACGGTTAAGAATTTTCCATCTTTGCTTCCAAACGCCAAAGGTACGTTCAATTACGTTCCTACACGAAGTGTTTGTAGTTAAATCACTCCCGAGCATTCCGGAACCTTCGAATTCCGTTGTTGTGAAACTCTTGAAAATGGTACAAGATATCTGATACCTTATATGGGGGCATATATCCCGGTCGATGTACAAAATCCGAGTCAACCAAATAATACTTATCCGAGGCTGGTACCGAAAAGTGAATATCTGGTTTGTATATAGCAAGACCCAAAATTCGAGCATTGTGCGAATTCCCGATAGTCCCGGGAAGTACGAACGTGAAATATAAATTGAAATCACATGCGGCAAACACAGTTTGAGTCGGTACCCCTTTACGACCTATTAAATTGACACGCTCGTGACACGGTAGCACAGCTATCACGTGTGTACCATCAATAGCACCAATGCAATCCTGAAATAGAGGGTGTTTTTCTAGGTCTGGAAGATGCAGAAACTCCCCGTCATTGTACGATTGACTGGGTTTAATAAGACGTGATGATAACGTAAGCACTGCAAAGTAATACTTCTTTGAAGTAACGACATATAGTTTGCAACGAGTAATTGAATAGCGTTGTCACCTGACGATAACCCTTTCTATGTGCTAATATGCACAAGAACATACCTACTTTCTCATAGACATCTACCTGCTGGCTGCTGTATAAGCTATATTCACCACGTAGAATATGTACGAACTGTCGTAGGACCGACGGGTACATTTAAAGTTCTTGATAGCACATCTGTGGGTTTTTCTCCACTGCTTCCTTCATGAATATGTGCACATTTCTCGTAAAAGGAAACCTTTGAATTTCACTATTTACGATAATAATATCTCGCGTCGCTTAATGTGACCGGACAATACGTAACCTAATTCCTTCCGTCATCCACAATCTAATTAAATTATTCATCCTCCTCTATTCTTTCTTCCTCATCTGATCTCGATAGAAGGACACAACTGAAGTTTAGATCTTCCATTCCTACACTGATTTAGAAGTAAAAAGCAGAGAAGCTTATGCACCAATGCAATCTCTGTGTAGCAATAATGTAAAAGAAGTCTACACTTGTGAGTACATGAATGATAATTCCTTTATGAAATGAAATTCATTTATAGAGAAGTGAGGTGTGCTGTAATAATTGTTATTTGAACCACATGTGAACATCCTTGTACCAAATTCCCCCAAAAAATAATAATACTTTTTTTTTAATGGAATGAGGGCGGTACCTCCGAGAGTTTATTGATATGCCCTCACTTGTGGCGGAGGAATACCGTGGTTACATGTAATAAGCAATGAAAGCGATAAATGGGGAAGACTACTTCCCTTACAATGTTTTATTCCTTAACTCAAAAACAATACATTCAACGAATTCGAAAGGAGGACAACCACTAGAATCTAAAATAAATTAGGTTCTAGTGATGGAACATATCGAGCCAAGTTCTGAGGTTCCCATTGTGGATACACATACCAATCCCTCGGTGAAATAACTACATGCCACTGTTTCTCTGTTGGTGTCCCAACAACCTGCTACACCTTATAGATTCTTGAAATAAAGTAGAGAAAATCATAATTATACACACAACACAACAAAGTAGTTTGAGTGACATTTAAAAAAGAACAAGAAATAGTAGTCCAGTACATGGGTAGGTGTAGGGGAACATGATAGTGTCACGGTGAAATTAGGAAACAGTAACACATCAATAGTACTACAAATTAAACTACCACTCGATCAACTCAAATTTCTCGTCAACGTCGGTTATCACGACTAGCATATCCCAGTATCGCTTCTATGCTAGAAGCGTGCATGCAAAAAAGTACAATGGCGTTCGGTGTTGCAGTCGTCCTACGATAAACAACTCATTGATGCAAGTTGCTCCAATATTCTCCATCGGCGTCGTGAGGGTATCAAGCTTTGCTACAACAGCCTCGACATTACTAGTTGCACATTCAACGGAGAAGGACAACTCATGTGCTGTAATTTTTTTTTCTTTTCCTTTTTTAAAGTGCTAACGACTTTCTTTTGTCACCGCTACGGCCTATACAAGGGTTTCTGTTTGAGTTGCACATGTCATCGTGTCCCTCATCGCTCGAAGCAGTTTCCTCCCCATCCAGAGAGATTGCATCC
The DNA here is from genome assembly GCA_903798375.1 of Fraxinus sp. D2006-0159. Taxonomy (NCBI): domain Eukaryota; kingdom Viridiplantae; phylum Streptophyta; class Magnoliopsida; order Lamiales; family Oleaceae; genus Fraxinus; species Fraxinus sp. D2006-0159. The sequence continues at coordinate 11,067 of CAIGRQ010054845.1, forward strand.
CTGCTGTCCTCAAATGCACTCTCCTCCTCCAATGCTGGGCCCGTGCGATACAGTTTCATCGACGTCATTGCGTACTTGTCGCAGTCGTAACTGTCACCAAAAAGCTAATGGTATCGGATGTAGATCTCGCTAACAAATTTATCCTTAAAGTCCTTGTACTCTTTATTCTCCTACAACGACGGTGGTGTTCAAAAATTAAACCTACAGATGCAAATGATCTCAAATTATCGGAAGGAGATAAGCAATAGGCATGAATGAACTGTGATCATTCATGAACTAATGGTTCCGTGTCGTACCTTGAACAACGTTATAACACGTTTCCAACTGAAATTTGTGAAACACTTACCGTGTCGATGACCTTCAGCAATCGTAGTCTCATATGCAGCTATAAATATTTTTCCTTTCTATAAGTTTCCATTTGGCATACTTTTTGGACCAACAGCCGTGAGAACTAGAGGAACCAGGACCACCCATGCCAGTGATCTGCAGGCATTAAAATAATGGAGTCGGAGGTTGGTTACAGAATGAAAACTGTTTAGCATGATCAACTATCTTACCTCATTTGGGTTCCCGGCCACGATGTTGTGTGGAACACGGTCTGCCATATAAGAAAACGTAACCGCATTGGAATCATAAAAGGCAAGGATGTTAGAATGTTATTGGTTTTTTTTTTCCAATTTCAAATGTGTAAACTCTCCTCTACTTCAAGGGAGGAAGCACATTAAAAATCCATGAAAAATAGACCAAATGAGATATATCCCATTTCTATAGTTTCTTATAATCTATGCAAAAAGAAGAAAAAATGTTATTCAAACTTCAGAACATCATCTTTTTCTTCCATAAAAGATTTTCTCAGCATCAATAGATGACAATGCAGAGATTAATATTGAATTCTTTGGCATGCTATCGACTGGTTACATCAAAACTAATCCATCAAACTGAAGTCACAACTATTGAACATAGCATATTATTGAAATTAAAGTTTTAAAAAGCTGAAAAGGTGATTAAATCTCTTCAGTTTATTTAAACTCATGGGAACGAAATTCACAAATATTAATTCCATTAGGTTATATATAAAATATGCATAGATAAGCATCATTTTATTTAATCAAAAACGGCGTCAAATCATCAATCCCCAAAATTTCAAAGAACTTATGCACCTCTCCCAGACTCTAAAAATTTGGATTTCAGAGAAAAGGGTCATCTTCAAAGTCCAAAAACCAAGTACTAAAAACATCTCTTTTTTAGAGCATTACATCTCAGAAATCTCCCAAAAATTCTCCAAAATATGGACTAAAAAATATTATTGAACCAACTTATAAAACCCAAAAATTCATAACAAAAGGAACACATATATTAATGAGAAGAAACCATAAATCATGAATTTATCACACACTTTAAGCAACTTTATCCCTAAATATAAGTATTATAAATTTTATCAAGTATTTATATTCAAAATTAGATACTAACCAGTTTGGAAAAAAAATCGGGGGTCCTAAGAGGAGATCTCCCCTGGATGAAAGCTGTGAATCATTTGATACTATCGGATTGGGGATTTACGGCGTGGTTTGGTGAGACGCGAGGAGACCACGTGAATCAAGTTCTGTTCAATTCCCGGATGTAGACAACTATTGTGGGGGGGAGGTCGTGGCTTCTCTAGTGATTTGTGTTCTCAGGTTTCAGGTGGGGTGGACGAACTTCACTGATTTTGGCCGGAAGGGGACAGTAACGGAGGTCAGCGTGTTTGCTATGGGTTTGTGCTTTGTCAGGAGCTTCCAAACCACCAATTGGGAAAGTGAGTTTCTTGCATAATTGAATGAGAGCATTATGGTCATTTAGGCGACCTACATGGCTCAGATTTGCACAGTGTTTCTCAAGCATCTTACTGTAGCAACGTTCAAAAAATTTCTACATCTTTGGCCGAAATGGGAATCAAATGGGCGCTTAATTTGGGGATTTTATTCAAACTTAGGTAAACACATTAACCATTAAATCCACATAATCAAACCATGCTCCAACATAAGTGATAAGTCAATGATGGCTGTGTGCTCAAGTAAACGAGTCTAACATGGATAAGCACTCAAGTAAAAGCATAAGATATGATGTTGTCCAAATCAAGCTAAAGCTATACTCAATTCAAACAAATATCATCATAGGCGACAAGTCGTTCAACACTATACTACACGCTATTTTTGATTTTTTTTCTCCTACTTTTTTTTGATTTAGTTGGTTATACAAACCGGATAAACAGTTGAAAAGCAAACAACAAAGATCCTAATTCTCCAAATACTTACTCCCACCCCAAACAAAAAGATTACATTGTCCACAATGTAAAAACAAAGAAAACCCAAAGAAAGGAGTAAATGATCGGAAACTCCCGGGGTAGATGCGGATAGGTAGAATGATCAAGTTGGTCCGATTGGTAGATGTCATGATGACCACCACTTTTCTTTGTTGCTAGGCTTCAACCTTCTGTTTCAAGAATTCAAAATAAATATTAATGATAGTAAATGAGGTTTAAATATTTGTAATGTATTCACACCCCAAAAAAAGAATTCTAATCTTCTAACATTAAAAAGATTAAAATTTAGATGTAAGCTTAAAAATGCATATCATATCAATGTGAGCTTAACATAATGCTAGGATATTAATGACGAGCCTAAATAAAATGAACTCAATAAGTAAACATGCCTTTAAGTTACTAATGCAAATCTTAAAGTACTGCCTAAAATGTGTTAAAAACGTTTTAAATGCATGAATTTCTAAATTAATGCAATCCCTAAAATTACCTGTAATGCAATAGTTAATCAAGATAAGAAGAAAGGGATAGAAAAATGGATTGCCCTCCATTAAGATCTCGATTTATAGTCACAAGCTCGACTTTTGCACAAGTGTATCATGGCACTTTAAATATAACTTTGGAGGTCATGCTTAGCTTGCTTAATTTGACTTTGTTCCATATTGCAACTTTCTTCCAAATTTTAATCTTGTCATTCTCCAAGTAGTATGACTTCCCCTTATCATCCGTTTCGAACTCAACAATATACACTTCAATCTCCTCATAAGGTTTAATCACAAACTCTATTTTTGAGCAAACGATGAAGTCAAGAATTACATCTTCTTTAAATGCTACAAGTTCTTTTTCATCCGTTATGATTAATTTCTCGATCTTTTCATGCTCTTCTTCTTCAATTGAAGTTTTCTCGAGTTCAACCTTCCTGTTCAAAACTTTTAGTAAAGAAATAATGACATTTTCATGAAGAGTTTTCTCCTCTTGTTGTATTTGTAAGAAGTCTGGTTGATATGATTTCCTTAATTGATGTTCATTAATAACCGGTGGAAAAAATAATCCCATAGGCAAATCATCGTGGGAAAAGAAATAATGTAACGGGTAAGTCACCCTGGATAGTTTTCATCAAATTCACATTCTACTTTTATATCATGTAGTCGTTGTGATATAATGAAATCTCCCACAAGCATATCTTCCTCATCAATTTCTTGAACTGTCAATTATTGTTGCCTCATGATAAAGTCACATACAAGCATTTTGTTGAAATCAACCATATTCATCTTTTATCTTGTTATTTTCTCTTTTATATATCTTGAAAAAGAGAAAAAAAGAAAAACTAAAATGGAACAAAAATAATAATACAAGAATACATGTAAAATTTCGAATTAGTGCTAAGGTAATTAAAATCAAGCTAAAACTCAATCCCCGACAACAGAGCCAAAAACTTGTTCATGAAAATATATTTCGAATTAAAATCACCGTAAGTGTATGGTTCGTTAACAAGTAATAAAGTGAATTTTTTGAGTCCAAGTATCGTCCCACGGAGATTGACTAGTTCAATTCCTATTACCTTGACCTTAACCGAAACTATAATAGAATGATTCGTTTGTTTTGATGAAGTGATAACTTAAATAATACTAAGTATGCAATTATAATTTAACTAAATTAAATGCAAACTACATTGGGAGCAATTTAATGTGTTTTAATGAATGAAAAACATATTACGATCCCGAATTCTCATGCAATAATCAGTTTTAACCTTAGTTTTACATGTTGACAACACGATAGAATTTGACTAATCAATGTTTTTATTTTATCTAACAATCTCTCTCGAGTAATATCAAGCATATTCTCATTTATGACACGAATATATCTCTACAATGGATGCGAACATACAAAAATGCATGAGGTTTTATGAACACTTAAAGATTCACATAAAGCAAAGCGGTATATTTTTATCCCCTATCGGACCCTATGACAATTTATATATGTCGAACCTATTTTCCTTCTTTTGAATGCATAAAATAAGTCATCACATTCACACAACTACCGTGCACAATAATTGTGAAAAAAATAAAATCATATAAATCATTCAATATTCAAAAACGTGTTTTTATGTCAAATATATAAAACTAAAAATTAAAAACTCATATTGCATGGTTCATCGTTCTCCTAGCACAAAGAAATCTAGCCTAACATGTTGTGAGGAATAAAGCAAAAGATATAAATGTTGTTTATCACCTTAAAATTCTTGAATTCAATCTTGAACTTCTTGGATTTGATCTTGATGTGTTTTTTTGCCTCGTTTTGCAATAATTCTCCACACCCTAATTTTTTTTTTAGAGTTGATATTTATAGCCCTCTAAAGAGTTTCAAAAGATCTCCAAAAATCGTACATATCATGGCTTAAATGGAAGTTTCCTTGTTGGAATTGAATTCTGAAGGAAACGAAATTTTTTCCCAACTTGGCCTAGGAGGGCCCCTAGTAGAAAATGGGGTGGCCGCCCAGGCATAAAAATTGGCTCAATGTTATTGAAGTATAGGGCTGCTGCTCAGTTATAAAAATTTCACAAATGTTCCTTTTAGCCATTTTCTTCATGTTTTCTTTCATTTTGGTCCTCCGCATCAGACTACTTCAACTTAGTTCCTCATCTTTTACTCAAATGTATATTAGTCCCCAAACCTCCATCCATTGGCCAATTGATCCTTATTTTTCAATTACTTAGAAACGGGTCCAAAACTGAAATAAGATAAAATTAACATAAGTTAAGTAAAATCAAATACTAAAACGACACAAAAATGAAGTAATATGGTCTTAGCCATGTCAATGAGCCAAGTCGAGCCATGAGCTGAAACTTAAAGCTCGGCTCAAGCAAAATGGGTTCGAGCTTTTTTGGGGCCAGAGTCGAGCCGAGCTTTTGCTCGGCCTGAGCTTCGGCTCGGTCCTTTACGAGCCAGCTAGGCCAGCTCGTTTTTTTTATTATTTTTTAAAAAAAATTAATTGTTTTTAGTCAACAGTCACAATTCACGTAGGCAGCTGGTTTTTTATGTTTTTATTTTTTTTTGCTTTTCATTTTTCTAAAACAAGGGCCAATCGAGCCACTAGAGCCGGGACTGGCTCGAGCTTTTTTCGAGTCGAGCCCGAGCCGAAGAGCTTTTTTGCCATCCCTATATGGCCTTAATAAGTGCACAAAAATGCACTTTGCAGCGCTAGTGACATGTAATATTTTAAACATTAAAACACGTTTTTAAACTAGAAAAAAAGAAAAAAAGAAATTGATTTCAACCCAAATCCCCCAAATTTAAACCTTACACTACTCTCTTGTCGACAATAGGCTTCGTTCCAGAAATTGAGAGACAACACTGCAAATCGACGGTGCAGAAATGGAAATCACAAGCCAAGAACCTCCGTTGTGAAACTTCAATGAAGCTTCAAACAACCTGCAATCACCTCCCTTCCATTTGCACCACGATGGCAGACAGTGAGGAACGATCAATAGATTAGAAAACAAAATCTCCATCTTCTTCTTTTTTTGCCTTTTTTAAAAGCATAAATAAATCTAGTTTCCCAAATAAAAACCAAAAGAAGTGAAAGTATTTACCTATTGCTAAGAATTCACGGAGACAAAAGAGTGAGATGTCGAGCTTCAATAGACAACAACCATTAATATCTATGAAAGTATTTGTCTTGTTTGCATTATTTGTCTTTATGCGAAAATATGTTGGGTTAGGGGTAACTTTAAAAATAGCCTAGTCAAAGAACCTAAATTCCACATTGACTTTTCTTTTCTTCAATAATTCCAAAGTCACCTATTTGAGTTCAAAAGACAAAAAAAGCCCTTAAGTGAATAAAACAATTAGAAAATATGATTTGGCTAAAAAGACAATACTACCCTTTTAGTTAACAAAAAAAAAAATCAAACACTCACTACTTAAAATTACAAAATCAACTCCAACACAGATAAAAACTGTCTTATCTTCTTCATTCTGAAAATCTCAAAAATAATGATAGTTGAAGAAAAAAATTGTTTTCTGTCAATTACTTCAAATCGATAAGTATATTTACATATGTTTAATTTTGTTTTCGTTAAATGTATATACATTTTTACTTGATAAATTAAGATTCGACATAGATAACATACAGGTAATTTTTTTTACCAGATGTATAATTTTTTTAAGCATGAACGAAAAAAAATTCATCTGCATAACTTTTTGATTAACGGCTGTTACGAAAAAAACAATCGAAACAGCCGAAAAAATTCGCTGGTAACAGCTAAAAAGTTGGTTGTTACTTCGCGTCTGTTTGAGTATTTTTATCATAACTTTTTCTCTCTATATCCGATTAAGGGGATTCAAAATGCGTTTGAAAGATAACTCAAAGAGATACAACTTTTCTAGAAATAGCTCTTTTTCAATTCGAGCATTTACTGGGCCAAAAATGGATCTCAATCTCCAACTAAAAATTTGGACATCCTTGTGCGGTTGAAAATTGATTTGTTTTCAATCCTTTTGATATTTAGTTGTATCCATTTGACCCCTAACATTCTCAAATCTTCACCATGAGCTTCGGCACAACTTTTGAGTACCTTGATATACAAAACAAGTTGAATATTGATTCTTCTTGATAAGATATGGTACTGAGAATTCAATTCAAAGAGCATTAACTATTTTCAATTCCACATATAAAAGTTACATCTGATACTGAAGTGAATTATTAATTTAAGTTGAACAAAACGCAAATGACATTGATTTGTGTGACTTTAGTGAGGAATGACGATGCGAAAGGTAGAAATGAACATTCAGATGGAGCTGATGATAATGCAAATGATTTTTGGGATACAGTGGAAATAGCTTGCGATGATGACGCTAATATACCCGAGACAATTGTTCCTCATTGTGACATCGCTGTGACGCACAAAATTCAATCTGTAGTTCAGGATAGCGATAATGTAAATGAACTTATAAATGATGATTTAATTACTTTATCCCATCAAAACTGGTGTGTAGCCATGGATGTCTGTTGAATAGCAGTTTGGTCAGCCCGTGTGTGCCGGGATAGGCATTTAGGGTGGTTTCCATTATAGGCTTTGGTAAAACATCGGTCTAGCCTATAGTATAGTGTCTACAGTGGTAAGATTACTATTTTCTTTCAGTACACTCAAGCATGTCTTTTATGTCAAATTGGTTTAGTAAAGGTAGTGGTTCAAAAGAAAATAATAATTCAAATGATGAAAGCATGTCAAAATATTTTCAAGAAAATTATGAAGAAATTGATCAAAATTATGTTGCATCATCATCATCTGCATCTGCATCAAATGATATATCAAATGAAATTAATTCCAAAGAGCTTCAAATTGCTAAAATTGAACAAACTCTTCAAAATTGAACAATCCCAAAGGTAGATAAGATTTCTATCTATGAGATAGGAAAATTCGATTTCACTCAAAGTTATGTTATCAAAACTTTGGAGCAAACTATTCCTATTAAGAAACAGATTACTTCAATTAATCTTCTTTCAAAAGAATCTATCATTGCTCATAGGAAGAAATTTCAATATATTCATATTGGTCTTGTTCAAATTGCTGTCAAACCTTTGTTTCGACTTGGTTTAGATATTCCCGTTCTTGTAACTTTAAGAGATAAAAGGCTCTTAAGGTTTGAGCATTCTCTACTGTCTATGCTCGAGACAAATCTCAAAAGTGGTCCAGTATTTTCAAACTGTTATCCAAAATTTTCAATTAGTCTTCAAGATCGAGCTATTCTTAATGCTCTTAATCTTCGAATTCAAACCAAAAAATTTGAAGTCAATAATCGTTCAAGAGCTTTTGCTTTAATCGTCCAAAAATCTTGAATACTAAACTCAATATTTGTGCTCTTAGATCTTCTTCGAGAGACGAAAGTCTTTTGGTTGAAGTTAATCCAATTCATTCTAATGTAATGATTCCCAAAAGAATTCTTTGGAATCTTCAAGAAATATATTTACAATGGAATTTTGAGAACGTACCAAATCCAACTTCTATTGGAAAAAATCCGGAACAAATTATTCATTTTCCTGATGGAAGTATTAGAGTTATCTTTGACAAACCATCATCCTCTTCAAGTACTTTTCAAAGATCTATGTCATCTAGATCTAATGATAAATCTAAAATTGATACTTTTCAATCAGCCAAATTTTCAACCTCCTTATTAGCAGGAGTTAATTTTGGTCTAAAAATTCCAAAACCCGTTTATCAAAATGAAACGTTTGATAAAGAAGAAGATTTGGATCCTCCTACTTTATCAAACATGGTTCCACCTTCTCAAACAGAAAGACTTGATTGTCAGTGCAATGTTATTTCTTCAAGGATTGATTGAAAAATTGAATTTAAAACTGATCAATCTCCTGATGTCAAAAAATTTAGATATTTGATCAAAAAATCTTTTACAAAAGAACAAATCAATTCTTTTGGGAAGAATTTGATGAATCTCAAAAAGATATTAGTTTCTTTGAATGGAATTATTTCAAAGTTTTCAAAAAATTTCCTAAGAAAACTAAAACTATTTTTAATACTACCTCTTCAAAGAAAACTTGGAAAACTCCTTCTGGAGATAATTTTCAGTCAAACTTTCCTCCTTTACAAGAGATTGTTTTTCCTCATGGAACAACAGAAATTGTAGCATCGCCTTTAAAACAAATGTCTGATGAAAGGGTTGAAAATGCTGCTGCTAAAACTATTGACATAAAAAACATTCAAGCTCAGAACAATTATACCAATATTGTTCTTCATTCTTTGTGCTATCAACCCAATAGAATTGAAACAAATTCTGAATCTGAAGTTTCAAAAATTGACAAGGGAAAAAAGAAAAAGGTTGAAGATAAATTATCTACACCTTCCTTTTGTCATTTTCATGAAATTACTCCTCCAAAGAAATTTGAGACTAAAGAGGAAGTCTTAAAGGAACTTGCTTCTCAATTTGCAAAATTATCCACATCTTCAAAAAACATTAATACTATTGAAGAAATTGAGTCTCAGTTTATTGAAGAAACCGATTTACAAGTCAATAAACTTCACGGTCGAAAAACCTGACATTCAAATCTTCCTACTTATTATCCTCGACCTACTCCTCCCAACTTGCTTTTCGAAGAACAAAAGCAAAGGAAATTCAATATTGATGGAAACTCCATTGTTGAATGGTCAATTGATGGATTTTCTGAATATCAAATTATTCAAGAACTTGAAAGAATGGGTATTTATTTTAATACCTATTTGTGTAAAGGTATTGAAAAACATCTTGAAACAAATAATATTATTTATGGCTTTTCTGGACAACTCAAAATTTGGTGGTTCAATTATCTTGATGAAGATGATAGAATTGAAATTGCAAATGCTGTCAAAAGTGATGGAACTAATGATTGTTTTGCACACTTAATTTATAGCATTATCAAACATTTTGTTGGAATTCCTATAGATATTCTCAAAGTCTTATGAACCTCAATTGTCCTACTCTTCAAGATTTTCAATGGTATAAAGATATGTTTTTAACACGTGTCTTTCTTCGAAATGATTGTGAACAAAAATTTTGGAAAGAAATGTTTATTTCTAGACTTCCTAATCTTTTTGCAGAAAGAGTTAGAAATGTCATCAAAATAAATCATCAAGAACACTCAACTTCTTTCGAAGAACTTACTTACAGAGAAATAATCAGTTTTGTTAATCAAATTAGCTCTCTGTAATGATCTCAAATTAAAGGCCAAGTTAAAATCTAAACGATCTGAAGGTTCTAAAGAGCTTGGATCCTTTTGTGAACAATATGGACTTGAAAAAATCCTTCATCCTTCAAGAATTAAGAGAAGAAATACTTTTTCTAAGAAAAAATTTCCTCACAAGTATTTCGAAAAGAAAAGGAATTTTCAAAAATTATCTTCAAAAAAATTTTCAAAGAAAAGATTTGTTAAAAACAGAACCCCAAATGTTACATGTTGGAAATGTAATAAATCTAGTCATTATTCAAACAAATGTCCTCTTAAGGGAAAGATTAGTAATCTTCAATGTGATGAAGAGACTAAACTTGAACTTCTCAATCTTATCAACTCTGAATCAGATACTAATACCTCATATTTTGACATTGAAAATGTTTTTCAAAATCAAGAAGACTCTGATTTTGAAGAAAATTCAAAATCATCCTCCTCTGGTTCCTCCCAAAATAAAGAAATTTGCGGTTGTAAAACCATAAATGTTCTTACAAAAGAAAGAGATCCAAGATCTTCTTGATAAAAAGCTTATACGACCAAACAAATCACATTGGAGTTGTTCTGCTTTTTATGTCAATAATTCAGCTGAAATTGAACGAGAAGTTCATCGTCTTGTCATTACAAACCTCTCAATTCTGCTCTTCAATGGATAAGATATCCAATACCTCAAAAGAAAGATTTACTCAATCGATTATTCTAAGCTGTTATCTTCTCAAAGTTTGATATGAAGTCAGGATTCTGGCAAATTCAAATTAAAAAAAAGATAGATACAAAATCGTTTTCAATCCTTTTGGTCAATATGAATGGAACGTTATGCCATTCGGCCTCAAAAATGCTCCTTTAGAATTTCAAAAAATTATGAATGATATAAAAACATGCTCCGGAAGAATTTCAAAAGATTATGAATGATATTTTCAATCATTTTCAAAATTTTATTATTGTTTACATAAATGATGTTTTAATCTTTTCTGAAAGTCTAGAACAACATTTCAAGCATTTGCATACTTTTATCCATGTTATCAAACAAAATGGTTTAGCTATTTCGGCTAAGAAATTTTTTTATGTCAAACTAAAATTAGGTTCCTTGGTCATACAATTAATCTAAGAAATTAGAGTCCTATGTGCCCATCTTTTCAAAAGATTACAAAAACGCCCCGACCCATGGAGCAATAAGTGTACCTTGGCTGTTCAGAAGGTCAAAAAAGTTGTCAAAAGCACCACATGCCTTTCAATTCTTGACCTAAATGCCTCTATTGTTGTTGAGACAAATGCATCTAATCTAGGATATGGTGGGGTCCTCAAACAGATTCTTTCCAATTCAAGCCAATAACAGTTGGTCAGATTTCATTCAGAAGTCTGGTCAGGTCCTCAAAAGAATTACTACACTATCAAAAAAGATATTCTTGCAATCGTTCTTGTGATATCAAAATTTCAAGATGATCTGATTAATAAAAAATTTATTTTAAAAACATATTGCAAAGCTTCAAAGATGTATTGCAAAAAGACGTAAAAAACCTTGTTTCAAAATAATTTTTTGCAAGATGGCAAGCAATTCTTTCTTGCTTTGATTTTCAAATTCTATATATACAATGTTCCTCAAACTTTCTTTCGGACTTTCTTACAAGAGAATTCCTCCATAGAGAGAAAGAAAGATAAGTGAGAAAAACAAAAAACAAAAACAAAGTTCAAATTCCCCTTACTTCGATTGATGATTATATCAAAAATTACAATAGAGGATCTATTGAAGTTTCCTCTAGCTCTCAAAATACAACCCTTGCTTCAAAGTATTTCCAAAAACCCACTCAAGAGAACCCAAAAAACAAACCTTCAAACTACAGAAAAGCTCTTCAAATTGTTCTGGTAAACTTCCCGATGTTAACCCTCAAAAATCCTTTTCATACTTTACCAAACCAATTATTTAATCCGTGTTTGAAATGGAAACATCATGGACTCATAGATATTCTTCCCCTAAAGAACATCTTCAAGATTTCTTTCCTCCGGATTTCCATTATCTTCCCACGGATATCAAAAAATTAAGAGAGTTTTATGAAGCGATTCTTGTCAAAACAGGATATGCTATCATTACCCATACTACAAACAACAAAAACCCCAAACATATTAACTTTTCAAAGATTTCTATTCAAAGGATTTGGTCTTACGAAGACTGGGGACTACACCTTTGAAAATACAAACAAATGAATATTTTCAAAAATGATTCATTCGAACCAAAATTCAATTATTTTGACTAGAAAGAGGCATGGTTCAATGTTTTTACTTTAGACTAGTAACTCATTCCTGGTTTATTCTTTTTCATCAAAACAGCCCATCCAATTTTCCAAAATCGTTTCAAAATTGGTTCGAATTTTTTGGACATGTTGAGAAAATTTTGCCAAGTCTTACTCAGCAAGGATTCGAACACTTCAAATTAGAGGCTAAAACATTTTTAAAGCCTCAAGAAAATCTTTTGTCCCAATTTGCTCTCAATCTCAAAGTTTCATGGATCCTTTGTTGGGATTTCCAATTAATTCAAGGACAGTATACTCCTGAGTGCAAAGATTTTAACGTCAAAAGAATTGTCAGACGTTTCAAAGTAATTTGGTGGTCAAAATTCCATGAAACAAATTGTTGCCCTAAAGCAGTTAATTCATGGATCCAAGAGCAAAGGAATTTCGGCGTACCAAAGCTATCTCAAAAAGAGGTTGACAAAAAGGTTGATTTCCTTACAGAAAATCAAAATTAATTACCATGTTCAATACATGTTCTACACCAGAACAATTATTTCTGCGAGCCTTGCCGACACTCAAAAAGAAGATTTGACAAAAGTAACTTTATTAAAGCAACTTTAATAAAGGCATCAGCCTTTCAAAAAGTCGGGAAGGAGGAAGAAGGCAAAGAAAAAGTATGGCAGACAAGTGGAAGACAAAGAAAAAGGCAATTCAAATCAAGTCACTTTTCAAGATTCTCCAATATTATTCAAAGTTGATTTCAAATCCGGATACTTAAGTCTAAAAATTTGTGTAGATTTCGTTTCATTGTTCAAGCTAGAAGAAATATTCTACTTCAAGAAAGTTTAAGATCTTGTACCTTTTCAAAATCTTGTATTATTCTATATTTTTAATAAAATTCCATCTTTCATCATAAAATTCAAACCAAAGGAAATTTACGATGAATAATTAATTAAACAATTTTAAATTAAAAAATTAAAAGGAAAAAAATAGAATTTGCTAATTCATCAAAAAATAATATTCATTTTTTGACGAATTAGCAAATTCTATTTTTTTCCGTTTAATTTTTTAATTTAAAATTCTTTAATTAAATATTCATCGTAAACAAGTCTTTAATTTTTTCAATTTTAATTAAATAATATTTATATTCTTTATTTAATTTTGATAATTTCCTTTGGTTAGAGTTTTATATATATTCATTGTGAACAAATCTTTCATTT
>CAIGRQ010054898.1:0-11323 GCA_903798375.1 Fraxinus sp. D2006-0159
CTAATACTTGAGTTTTGAATTGTTAAACTATCTACCTAACTTTTAAATTGGTGTAAATCATACACCCAAAATATGAATTTTTTCCCATTATTCAATGGGTAATCATAATGAGTAATGCTGTGTAGTCGTTTAGGTGGCTTTAAATGATAGATTAAATGAAATGTGAATCATTTAGACTGGATTGTAACCTAAGTGGGCTAAATAACATTAATCAATTGTAATATTTAAAGCACCGCATCAAATTTGATTGTTTATTCGAGTCAAAACCGTTCTAAACACGCTTCAAAATCTTCAGCAGTAAATCAATGGGGAGTTGTTAAGACCAATGAAGAAGAAGACGACCATTAATATCCCACATTAATTAAAGAAAACATAAAGAAATTTAACTGTAAATTCCAGGCATGAATTCAGAAATCAAAAGTAAAAACTAACAACAACCGAGGGTAGAAAAAACTTTTTATTTCCTCTCAACTTTTCTCCCAACAAGAAAATAATAAATCCTTAACCAGTCTTCTATTCAGACTAAAATACTCATGTATGTAACCCAGAAACATTGTTTCTTTCTTTCTTTATCTCTGTCGTTTCTTGAATTCTCCGCCTAATGAAATGTTGACGGGTCAATAGAGAAGCAACGAGTAAGAAGGGGAGAAGAAAAATCAAACAGAAGACTCATGGAAGAAGGTATGGATTTCTTCTTCTTTTTATATATATATTATCAATTCATCTTGTTTCAGATCACGATTGATATATACATTTTTTATGTGCATTTCGATTTCAATTGATTTGATGCTATGAGGGGTTTCTCGGAAATACCGGATTTTGGGGTTTTTGGTATATTGACAGTTTTCATTTGCTTACTAGCCTGGGCTTGGGTTTTAATTTCTGGGTTTTCGTTTTTATTTGTTATTCGCATTTCATTTGGGGTTCACTACGATTTTATATAAATGCACAGTTTGATTGAATTTGTACAACCACTCAGTGCGTGTAATTGGTATATAACATTTTTCATGAGAACGTGTCTGAGAATGGACATTGAAGCCGCTGGTAGTTGAGGGCAAAGTAGAATCTTTGAGGCACCATGAACAACCTTAAGAAATATATACTTTCTGGTTCTTCTATTGTACCTTTGTTCGTGGTCAGGAAACTGTTCTTGAATCATCATTCTCAATGCATTTTCACAAGGTTGTACTGTGTGGTTCTTTCATCTTATCGGACAGGCAGATGTTCCGACGTCGACATTGCTTTAACTTAATGCATGGAGGCTTATTTTTCTTATTAATTTTTGGTATTTTACTTTGTGGATACAAGGAAGATGTGATGCATTTGATTTCTGAGTCTAATGACTTAGAAGACACTGCCATAGGGATGTTTTATAAGTTTTTTTGAAAGTGTGGATTGATATTAGTTCTGTAGTTAAATTTCGTGTCAGAAAACTTGTGTTAAGTTCATGAGAAAAATACTGAATGATTTTGTTGACAGTAAGTCCTCTGTTGATTAGATGAGCTGAATTTTGATTAACACATTAGTATTACCTTTGAAGCTAAGAGATACGATTTGAATAATATGAAATACCAAAAACAGATGGACATTAAGAGATGTCCTTGTTTACTTAAGAATACATTTATGTGCTTTTAAATATGTGAAATGTGCTACAGTTCCAAGGTCATGATTTCCTGATGTTATATAACAACGTAAATATTATGTTGTTTTGAAGGGTATTTATGTGTATCTGAACCCGGAAAATTATGTAATACCATTGACATTTATGTGCACTATTAAGGTCTCTTCTCAATCACCTTTATAAACTTTCTGTATTATTTCCGCTTGAAAATGGAGAAACAGAGAAATTTTAAGATAAGTTTCCTCCGTGATACAATAATGCCATTTTGTTGATTTGATCCTTGCAATCTAGTCTAGTACAGATCCAAGTTCACGGAATAAGGTTTTTAATTGTTTATTTGAGCATGAGAAAGGGGAGTTGGTCCTAGTACTGTGTATATCATGAGTTCAACTCAGAAACCATTGGGTACTTAAGTTGGACGTCATTGTGCACACTTACGTTAATGTGCATTTAGCTTATCATCTCAGATATTTAGTATATGTTTGTTTCCTGTTAATCGTTTAGAAACATGTGAGTTGCGTTCACAAGATGATAAAGCTCTTCTCGAGAAAAGCAAGAAGAGGACAGTGAAGACACGTGCTCAGGTTGATGCTTTGGAAAATTTTTATGATGGTAAACTCTCTCTTGCTGCATGTCATGCCTCTCCATATGCTGTCCCATTGATGTATTATCCTCATAACCAATTGTTAAGAAGAACTTGTCCGTTTTCTCAGAACACAAATATCCTTCAGAATTGTTGAAATCACAACTTGCAGAGTCATTAGGACTGTCAGAAAAGCAAGTTTCTGGATGGTTTTGCCACAGAAGGTTGAAGGACAAGAGATTATTGAATGGGGAACCATCTGCAATTGGGAGACAAGATCGTTCAAGTGGGATTATACAGGATCATGGCAGTGGATTTAAGCAAGATTCCTGTGGTAGCACAAAACAGGGAGAAGATAGAATTTTTGACACCAAGGAAGTTGAAAGTGAAAGGTTAGTCGGCCAAGAACTTTCTGCTGCCGACCTTACATATAAGCCTGGTAATCTCTATACCAGTAACTATAATCGTATAAATGATGCATCATCAGGAGGCAGTTCATCATTACGCAATATGTCTTCCCATCATAATGGTGACTTCTCTGATATGGCAAGCTCGAAATACCTAACACCAAAGTTTCCTGGGGATACAAAGGGTGTTAAAATTAGGTCTGGCCCATCAGGTTATTTGAAAGTGAAAGGTCAGGCTGAAAACGCTGCTATTACTGCTGTAAAAAAGCAGCTGGGAAGTCATTACCGGGAAGATGGTCCGCCACTTGCTATTGAATTTGATCCACTTCCCCCTGGTGCATTTGAATCTTCAGAGCAGGAACAAAATAATGGTAAATATTTTTCTGCCCTTTACATCATGCTCTGTTACAATGATCTAACTTTAGTATATAACCATGTAGGTGTATTTTTATTTTGTGAACTCACACAAATATCTGTGCTTGAATATATATATCAATTTGTTTATCTCTGTTTGCTCTATGTAGTGTGGTGTCTTGTTCTATTCAAATTTGGTTATTCAAGAAGAGGTCAGAGGGCACATGATTTTTGCACCTCTGATGCTTTAGATTAATAGTTCTGGAAAAGAATGAAAATAAGCACACAAGATGGAAAATATAGCCAGTATATAATGGAATTGCTGGTGAGAAGATGTATTTCGTATGTTCAGGGAAGCATCTGGAGTCCACCATTTATGGGAGTTCAGCAAAAAATATTGATATTTCTGTATAGAATGCATAACATGTTTAGACAAATCGGATGACTTATAATGTGTATGTTGCAACAAGAACGCTGCAATAAATTAGCAATGTTCATTGGGAGGTAATAAACAAGAGTATAAAGAGAATGATTTCTCTTGCCAAAAAGTTTCCATCGTAGTGGAAATAATCTACATTCTGCACGTTACTTCAGATGTTCTTGCATGGTATGGATTATGTTTGTTATCAAATCTCTATTTTTCAGAACTTGTGTGTCATCATACGACTTTTGCCACTTTTCTGAGTGTTTGCTTTTTAGTTGCCGCTTTCGTCTTGCTTATTTTTGGGTAATTTTACTTAATGTCTAAACACAAGTTTTGAGCCACTAACCCAGATTCTACTCTTTAATCTCAGCCCGTGACACAGATCTTTTGCCATTTTACCGTAATTGTTTGTAGCTCTTAGTTGCTATCGTTCTCTGAGTTAAGAATATTTGCACTCCACCATTTCTATTTAACATAGTGAATTTCCAAGTGTATCTATGTTCCTTTCAGTTATTCTGTATATCTTGCATGTAGAAATATTTTATTTACTCATTCTCTTTACATAAATGCTTCAAAAAATATCCATCTGATCACCCCCTTTTTTTTCTCTGTCTTATTCATCCGTTTTCTGAATATTACTTGTTTCTAATCTGTATACTTGCCAGAACCTTATTATGCTGGACGTGTTCTGCGGTCCATTCCTGATGTTTCAAAAATCCAGAAGTATCATAATTTCAGTGAGGCAAGTTATTTTGGTGGACATTTTTCACTCGTTTAGAAAATGTCAGCTATTTGATTTTATATTATTTGTTTTGTTTTCTTTGATTTAAATGGGCAACAGGGATATGAATACAAATACAGCGGCTCTCATAACTCTGACGTGGATGGAACAAATTATAAAATGGCACATGGGTCAGAAATTTCTGGAAGTTACCTCCAGCGGAAGTTCAAGACGAAGACTAGTAAATCGGATCCTAGGATTAACTCGTCAGTGCATTTGCCTGAAGGTTCTAGAAGATATATGCCAGGCTATGAAAGTAGGGACAGTCACCGCATGAGGCCTCAACACAGTGTTGAAGTGATGAGAATGGAATCTGTTTCTTGTCATCCTAATCTGCAAATCTATGGTGGGAAAGTGACAGGGGAATGGACTGAGCCCTTGTTTAATAAGTTTAATGATGTAGGCCCAAAGGTTTCCCGTGGAGGAAACATTGAATACCCGCCTTCAAATTTGACCATTAAGGGAAACGAATATCACACTTCTGAAGACAAAGGAATGCCCAGAAGAACGATTATGGTATAATCTTAAATTGCATATTCCTGCCAATTTTTGTGCAGTTTGTGGTTCTTCTGCTGATGATTTGTTTATTTGACAATGATGTATAGGATGCCAAAGTTTTTAGAGAGAGGGTAGTGAATGAAATTTGTGAGCCTGCTGGAGTAAAAATTCCCCTGAAGAATGAAACGAGTGTAAGTTTTGTGCTCATGTCAACCCTTTTTGTTTCTTACAGTGGTACTATTTTCATTTATTGTTTAAATTTCTTATTATACATGTAGACTTCAAAAAGAGTTAGAGATCAATTTTCTCAGCAACTGAATGGGAAGAAACCGTCCATGATAGATACCCATCCATGCACATATCAACTCCCAAGGTTTGTACTAGTACACTTAATTTGGCTGCTGAATCTTTTTATTTAAAGATTTTTGGAGCATTATTGCATTTTTAGATTTTTATGTGCCTAAATTCTGTCCCTGATTAGCCCTTTCTCTATGCCTCAACTGATATATAAATGTGTTGAATCCTACGTACGTGTTACGTGTATATCTAATTGTGTCCCTATGAATAATACTACACTTCAACTGATGCGGACATGTTTCTCTCTTTGTGAAAAAGTAACGAAAGAAATGCCAGGGGATGAAATGTGTTTGTTGGTGCCTATGGCTACATCAGAGAGCTAGAAATGCATTCGGTGAACCTCCATGTCTAAAAGCTTAGGTTGTTAAGAGTGGGAACCCATTTAATTATTTAATTTATGTTTTAACATGCTTCTTCACATATACGTTGGATACATTTTTCATTAAAAACCTAGCATGTGGACAATGTTCATAAATGGGTGGTGGCGATACTTGAATTAACTTTTGTAAGTTTGTTGCCCTGAGTAATATTTTCACAAAGGCCTATTCACAAAATTTTCACAAATGGTATGCATCTGCATGGACCTTTAGAATCCCACCGACCAACGCATACTGAAAACATTAAATGTTTGTTCTTTAGTCCAGTTTTGGTGAACTGAACTCGTTCGATTGCATTTTGTAGAAAGCACGAGTGCCCTTATATGCAACCCTATACTGAATTAAGAGATTATGTGCATCTGGTGATTAAGCGCTAGTTACGTATGTGTTTTTCTATGTAGATTAATACTTGTTCATCTTGTATTTTGGCTTCAAAATTTTTGTGCCTACGCTACCTGCCTACCTGGAATGACACTCATTTGTATTGTTTGCATAATGGAGCAATAGTTTGCTAACACTGCACATATGTTTATATGCTATAGGTCTGTGGCTGAGATCCCATCTAGTTTTAGTGAAGACGACGAAAGTGCAGAAACGAGTTCCATGGATTGATAGGCAAAAAATATCATATGCAGTCCTGAGTCTCTGTCATTGAGTACTTGGGCTCTGACGTGTCAATTAAAAGGTGCTGCGACTGTGTATATTGCACAAGTTTATCTTCATTGTAACCTTAGGAAGGTCGTTGTAATTATCGAGAAAGAATATTAGATTTGCCCGTTGCATGTAGCAATTAGCAGTTCATATTTTTTGTACATAAGCAATTTATTTAGACAGTATTTGGTTTTGTTTTTAAAGGTTGATTCCGACTTTGCTGTCGCTTTTTGATAGATGCATTCGTACCATTGTATGTAATTTATTTTTGGTCAAGAAAACTATTTTACGAGTAATCAAGAAGAAAAAAATTTAAATTTGCTCTCTTTTTTGCATATCTTTGTAGTTGCAGGTAAATTAACTTATGAATGTGAAACCTTTCATGACCCATGCTAGAGTCCCATTTGGAGGGTTTAGGATAAAATCCCAAAAAAAAAAAAATTGTACCTTTTAACATTAGCCAAACATGCTCTAGGCCAATATTCCCATTAAATTTAGGGTCGATTATGTGAATTTTTTTTTTTCCTCTTAGTTCACGATAAGATTAAGAGTGCAACAGAAAGCTAGATCAGCTATCAAGATTGATGAGAAATTCCAAATTTCAATTGCTTCAAGCCATGGCTGTAAAGAAAGTGAAAATTGTAAAGTAGGGTGGAGTTTTTGTTAAAATTGCTGTAAGAAACTAAAATTTCATGGGGTGCTAAGTCACAGAATCTAGTACAACAATATGTGGCTCACAAGCTAGTAAGATTTGTAAACAAATTGGCAATTTTCTTCTGTGTCAAGCTATTGGTCCTCACTCTTCTTTCTTGTTCGATTTAGCATCAACTTCGTCCGACTTCGTACTGGTTTTAGATTCGTTGAACTCCAACAACTGCAAAGAGAATGCAAATATTTGAATATTCGATCAAGTACTCATATCCGAGTAATAGGAAGCTCTAGCCATCAAACATAAGATAAGAATGCTTTCGAGCTCAAACTGAAAACAATCAAGCATTATTCTTACTTTTAACTAAAATATTTACTTATTTCAAAAATAATTCTTACCTTTACTTCCAAATCAAGTCACTTTCTCCAACTTCAATCAATAAATGAAGTTATTTATTTTCACAATTATTCACTTTCTAAGTAAACTTTTTGAGGATAGCAAATCAGTCTATAATACCTCATTAAAAAATCACACAATGAGACTTACTGGTTTAACTTCCCCATTCCATACGCAATGTGCAGCCAAAAATCCAATAACACATGGCACGATATACAAAAGCGCAGGCTGGAAAAGAGCTCGATTAAGTAGAATCTCAAAAGCAGAATCTTTTAGAGATAAAGGAGATTTTGTATACGGAAGTATTTACTCAATTTAATTTAGTGAAACATGAAATTTTGAGAACGGGTTCACTACAACACTCACCTGTGCAGCTTGAAACCAGTTCATGACAACTATTGTGAGGACCAAACCGGCTGTGTACCCCAGAAAAGCACTCTTGAAGTATTGGCTCTCTTTCCCCCGGGAAACATCAAATCTCAGTGCCAATGCTACAAAAATGCCTAAAAAAGTGCAAGTAGATCTTGAAAATTTATTTGACCAGATAATATTATATAGGAGACATATATGCATATTCAAGAATAAGACTGGTTTTTGTTGGACTGTGAAGAGCGTAATTCACATCTTTCATATCCCTGATTGTGTAGGCAAATTTTCTTTATTATAGGGATATATTAGGATTTAGGCATTCATATTTTTCTATTAGGTCCCGGTTTTCTAGTTATATAAAGGAATCTGAGTGGGCCTATTTCTCAATGTATGAATAAGACAGGGTTAACCATAACAGTAGCACAATTATTACTCTCAAGATTGAGACAACGGGTTAATCCCCATGGCTTTACATAAAAGAGATGAACATAAATCCAAGAAAAAGGAAGCAGGTGGACACAAAGAAATCATAGCTAAACCAAAACTAAGAAGTTTTGGATTAAGCGAGGTTCATACCAGGAATAACTATATCTCCAAGACCAAGCATTGAAAATGGTCGTGCAGAATCCATTGTTGGGAACAAAAGCTGAAAAATGAAGCATAAACATCGCATATTTTTTTGAAGTACAAAACAAAATTTACAATGTCAGGTAGACATGTTAATTGGTTCAAGTTACGAACCTTTATAGGAGCATCAAAAGATTTTGCAACGCTAACCATTACTGGAGTAAAAAAGACCCAGAAGATGTCATATACGAAAAGTCCAGCCTGAAATTTGCAAAAAAAAAAAAAAAAATGCATTTAATAGAAGACCATAGGCTATTGCATGAACTAGTTTTTACTATAAAAATTTCAAAAAAATTGTATGTTTTGTGTGCATGTACCACAAAATTATCCATCTTACCAAGAGAATGGCACCAGTCTTAAACGAACCCAGCGAAAGCATTTCAATTCCCTGCAATTAAACGATAATAGAAAAGAAAATATCATGTCATTAAAGCATTTAAAGTTCTTTTTATTTTTCATAGTTCATACAACATTGAAAAAATATAAAAACTTCATTGTCATATTATGGAAGCATTGTGGATTCTAAAGGAGAAGACCCTCAAGATTTAAGGCTATTCCTTTCACACCGCTGGCAAATTCAACCATTTCAAGTACTCAATCAATCTATCTGAGAGGTAAGATAGAGAAATACATCACAGGCAAGCATTTTGAAATTGAGTGTTCATAGAGGGCGTGTCTGGTAAGCAGTAATGGACATGATTGGACAGTATAATGAACAAGAATTTAGCTTCTGTTTCTTTCTTGGTACACTATCCAATCTTCTCACTCATAATGTTTGGAGAAAGTAAGCAGTACCATGAACCAAAAAGCTATCAAACTGAGCAAAATTTGTACGTTTTGAGGGGATTATATACTGAGTTACTGAACATTACTCCCTATGTACACAAGTCAAATAATCCTAATTTTTTTAGTATGCGAATGTGTTCAGGGGATGGGGAAAGGTGTGTAGGCGTTCATTTTGGAAGCTATCAAACCTGAATGCAGAATGCAAGCCCCAGTGTATTGTTAGCTAGCCAATGCTTCTGTGAAGCATACCATGCACAGAAGAAAGTTCCAGGAATTGCAGCAATGACCTGTGATCTTGTAAACTCAACCTCCAAAGCTGTGCAACAAATGGGTAAAAAAATATCATTCTGCATATTACAAGCAATATAATGTCAAGACATCAAATGGAAGGCTGATATCTCACTCACACCTCTATTTGAAATATTATTTAAATTTTGTAAAAAATCACAAAAAAACAAAGAGAAGGTTTCGATAAGCATAAAAATAAGTAGATGTAACTTTTTCTTTTTTCTTTTTTAATGGAAAAAATGTTGCTTATTTTAAAAGTAATTCTTAACTTATTATCAATTAAGTAACTTATTTCCATTTTGAATAATAAAAATGTTACTCATTTACTTAAAAGTAGATTTACTTTTCAGTTAACTTTTTAAGCTTAGCCAAAAATACACTAATGTTCATAGTATACTATGTAAACAAGTGGATAACATCACCCCACAACAGCAAGCCATGATGCTATTTTCAAATAGAAGGTTAAATCAAGATATAATTTTCAAAGAGAATAACTCTTACAGTCAATGTTAAAATATTACAAGAACAAAAATCCGGTGAAAGGAACACATGTTAAATAACACCACCAGATAATGCTCACAAACACAGTGTAGTAAAAGTAAAACATGCCAGCATAAAAACAAATCCGGATGATTGCCAAGTTACCGGAGGACGAGTCTCAATTAGTACATCGCTTCCAGTAAATATTTTCAATAAGATGAAAAGGAAATTGGACCCACCAAGGAATAATAAATAATAACACTTCTTAATAAGTAAGAACAGAATCATATAAGCATTTGTGTATACATACACCGGAAATATGGAAATCGCCATAATATGAGATTATCATTCCAATGTTTCGGCAAAAAACGACTGATTGCTGGTAACAATGTTGCCCTGTAAAAAGTAAATGAAAAGAGTAAAATTAGCAAGAAAATATCATTACTTCTCTTATAACCTAATACAGAATATTACAGATAGCAAAACAAGCAGAATACTCCATGTGCTAAAGAACATACGAGAGCGCGACGATCCCAAGTACAAAAAAGTAGCACGTCAATACAGCATTAACCAGGTCCTTTGACAGGAACTTAAAGAGAAAGAATAATGACAACAACATGGCACTTCCAACCAAGGGAAATCGCATGGCATGTTCATTGGACATTGTCTCCTGCAGAATTTAAATTCCCAACTTAATAAAAAGCTCAAAAAATTCATAAGAGAATAACACTCAAGGGGCTGAAGATAGAGGCCCAGCTCAACTTACTGAAGGTGGAGTTGGCTTGATAGAACGGTAGCAACCCACATAAACTGCAAGGCAAGCTGTCAATATGACATTTAAATTCGGGTCCACCTTCACAACCAGAGGGGCCAAAGTCAAACCTGCCCAACAATAAAACTCACAAAATCAATGCCCAAGAAACTCAAACCGACATTATAAGACAGAAAACATAAAGAACATATAATGTACACCCCCACCTCCAAACCAGTCAAATATGTTCGCAGTGCACTAAGCTTTCATAGTGAAGAGTAAGTCTCCAAAGAGAAGTTTAGCTCAAAAACTGAACGCGAAAGTATATACATACATGTGCGCATGCACACACACACATGTATACATTCATAAATACAAACGCGCTCATTTACGTGTGCAGTGCACTGATCTTTCATTACTAAACTACTAGTGTTCAAAAAGAATATTGGCTCAAAACACACATACAACTGCACAAGTATCTGTTCATTCATACAAATAAAAGCGCACGAAGACACATATAGATATATACATTAATTAGATACCATGAAATATATTACAAGCGCACACAGACACATACATAAAACTAATCTTGCAGGAGCAGCAGCTACAGGAAATTCAAAACAAGAAATTGGATAAAAGAAGCAAGAAAATAAATAACAAATTCATCATGAATGAATGTTACAGTGGCCACAAGAAACTCGTTGTGTGTGTGTGTGTATATAAACAACAAAAAAATATATAATCATGGAATCAAATGACCAGACAAAATAAACAAAATAGTACCGGCCAAGGCAATATTAGCCAGACGCTCATTATTCTTCATTATAAAGTCTTGTCAAAATTCTGAACTGCACCCTTCGTTTCACTCCAAAAGAAACTGCAATTCACAAAATATAATGTATCCAAGATTCTTCAAATAAAAGA
>CAIGRQ010054901.1:0-10547 GCA_903798375.1 Fraxinus sp. D2006-0159
ATATAATTAATAAATATTAAAAAACTACGTCGCTTTTACGATCCCTGATGATCAACGTTGACTGGTCAACGTCCGTCCGGGCTGAGCTTAGATCTTGGGTCCGCCACTGATGGTAGCCGTGATGAGCGCATGATTTCAACATATATATTATATGCAGGAACATGATCCATCGACAACCTCTTCGCTCACCTGGCTAATCCTGGTCATGCTACAATTTTTGCTGTAAGTACAACCTAAAGACTTGAAGAATTAGCTCTACCTGAAATTATACATGAATATGCATGCTCTACCTGAAATTATACATGAATATGCATGCCTATGATGAGGCATAGGTAAGGAAACTGCAATTACACAAATATGAAAGCATATAATTAAGACAAAATGTAGACCTCGTGAACACTTGGTAAGGTAAATTAGACTACACATAAGTATGATACCATTACCATAGTCCATATAACTAACAGAAAATTGAGACCTCATGAACCTTTGGAAAGAGACATGCACGAAATGCAAATGAAATTGATGGTGACATATCTGAAGCAGACTGTATGAAATAATTTTACTTATGGTGTCACAGGCTTTCAGCTCCAAGTGATGGAAGACAAATCCAGATCACTTTCACAAGATTGTTGGAGAAACACCAGCAGACATCAGCATAGAAGAGAGGATTTACTGTGTTTTCCAATTTTTGTATCATTACTAATGCATTTGGCTTTTCCTCCTTTAGATCCAGTGTACAAATACCTCCATGGAATCCCAATCCCATAAATATAGTTCAGGTCCCTAGCGAATTCTCCATGTTCATCATGGTAATTGGTAAAGAAAAATCCTAGATAAATCTAAATGAAACTCGGGGAAGCTAGTTAAACAATAAGATCCAACAGTAATCAGACAGATTGAAAGAAATAAAAGATCCATTTTAGGATGAATTGAGTTATAAGCTAACTGATAAACCAAGCAATGAATCAATCTCTTGGTTCAGACTTCTTATCATCTGATTCTCAGCGGTTTTGTTTCAACAAAACTCAAACAAGCCAGTGAACTTTTGGACTTATAATAATTCAATATTTTGTACTTTTTTATTTTGAAAAATGCTATATGCATGGAGTTCAATATATTTCAGATTGCATTACTTTAATATTTCTCTCTCGAAATCACTGCCGATATTAAATGATAACAAATATAATAAATCTTGTATAGGATTTCAGGATCCATAACCAACCCATATCAGACCGAGCAGTTATGCTCAAGAAAACAAAGGTTTAAAAAAAAAAAAAAAAAAAAGGGAAAGAAAAATATACATAACACAAATGTTTTAAGTATTCTTTCGTGAACGTAAGCTGGAAAAAAGTTCAACAATTTTCTCATGATTAGTTCAATGGTGTACAATACATGTTAATCATCGACCATTAACATGTGCTACGAACTATACAACAAATAACTACAGAGTTGGATTAAGAGTCTCCGTGTTTTGATAAATCAATCTTTATCTTTTCCTTAGCGTAAAAAGAAAATACGGTATTCGAGTTTGATTCAAGTGCTTGAATTATTTGCTACTTGACTTCAACTCAAGATAATTGACGAGTTCCTACTTGATCCAAAACTTGAACACTTGGGGCTTGAATATAAGCTCAAATTGAGACTGTTCTGGTTCAAGATCAACCTGTCCAATTCAAAATAAATCTGATAGAAGAGATATTCTGAAACGGAGACGACTAAGGAGCTGCTCGTTTAGATCGGACCATAATATATCACTTTATACTACTATCAACATATAAAGACTACCAGAGAGCAACTAGAATCAAAGGTCCCATCCAATGCATGGTTCTGTTAGCACTTACAAGTCTGCTCAGCTTATATGGGCTGTGGGGATGGTCTCACATTTCATACATGATGTTCTCCCTGAACCCAAAAAGGACTGGGCACAAAAAAAGTGCGCAGAAAATGTCTAATTCAGGAGGTTCACGAGTTAGCTGTGCAAATATAGTGAATACCTTTGTCAAAGGTAGAAACTCACTTTAAGGCAAAATTCCAGCACATTATATATATAATAACTAAGCAACAGTATATTTGTCGAGCCTTGTTTGTTCTGCCGACCCAAAGCTCGGCTCAGGTCAAAAAAGCTCAAGCCATGTTTTAGCGGAGCTGCGACCTTCAGCTCACGAGCCGACTTGACTCAACTCGTTTACATGTAAACAATTTAACAAAGATCTGATTAATTTTCATCATTAAGAATGGGTTGTGCAATTGCACTAAAAGGTTGCCGGCTAACTTGCACACTTATAAAATTGACCGGATGAGCAAAATAATTTGCTAATTTGTAAGAATAGAGGGCTGGAGCACGCATCAGTTCTTTACTTTTCGACAATCTACTTTTACTTTGGAATTCTCTTCTTTTTACATAGTTCGAAAAAGGTTACGTTCAATAATTCGGGGTTACTAGCAGCACCTATTAGATAACCAGAGAATATATGATGGAACTGCGGACATGAATCCATAATAAGAATAAAATGATATTTCAAGTTTCTAAAATATATAGTTTTGCTTTAGCACGTCTATAGTAAGCAAATCAGTGGTTATTTATGGCAAGATGATATTTAGGCAATTACGTCATTTCAAACTGTGCAATTCACATATTAACCAATCCATTTTAGTCTGTAATTGTGGCCCAAAACATCACAATTCTTCGAAAACAATGCTGCTCCAATCACAGCTGTTCATATGACCTGCACAAAACAATATGTTTCAGATAACTAACTTATCAAATGTTAGAAACACAAAGGTACTTTTGTGTAACTTTTACTTATTTCTAAGCTTAGCCAAATATGTTCCAACCATCATAACCCTTTTAGAAAGAGTCTTAACATAGTGAGTTTGTCGAAGATGCATTGCATTGTTTTGGAAGAAGTAAACTTAGGAACTTGCTAACCTCTTAATATCAAACTCTGTAATCATCAGACCGAATGCACTAAATCTGAATGGTCAGTTCTGCACATTTGAGTAAAAATCCGCCTCGTATGGTGCTTTGAAAAGCTGGATTTCCTGGAAGGTACCATTTTGGGGCAAGGCATGAATACGGGGATGAGTCGGCTGCTGTGCAGTCTGCCAAAATTCTGCAGAAGTGAGGGGCAAGCCTTCTGGGATTACTTGCATTACAGGCTGAGGAATTCTAGTGCCACTATCGTTGATAGGGTTGTTTAGTATAATGGATTCGGGCTCATGTGAACCCCAGGATTTACTTGACAGAAGAGAGAGAGCACAACGGTACTCCTGTGCTGCATCTAAACGGGATGAGAAGATGGATCCCTTAAAACCTGGGTAGAAAACATTATAAAATATTCACCTCAAATGATGCAAATCAAGTTCCACCTCGTATTAACAAAAAAAATTATTGAACACCTTTCCTCTTAGATAACCGGGTCATAGGGAATGGAATATTAGCATAGAAGCTTATCTGCGTTTTGGTTTGCAGCATTGAACATGACTAGACAATACAAAAAGCAAGCTTTAAACTTCTTTTGATTTCTAATACTGTCCAAGTGTCAGTCAATACTTTAATACCTATCCTCAGGTTCTAAATCAAATTCCAGAACGCTGGTAAAAGTCTAGGTTTTGCTACACCTTCGACAGGGCAGTATTTAGGTGCCGTCTGTCTGCCCTCACTCATAAAACACCTCATTCCATAATTTTCTGCAGGTTGTCATCTTTTAGAATTCTATAACAAACATTAATTACTTAGAAATTACAATCTTGCATCCACTGATACCATAATCATGCATTCATGCCATATACCGTTTACTAAAAGATATGTGTTTTCCGTACCCAATAGTTTCCAAAATGAAGATGTGAAGGTGGTAAATTAAAAAGATAAAATCTGAGGGGTGAGGTGAGGGGTTGAAGATAATCTCAGACAGAGAGAGAGAGAGAGAGAGGGGGGGGAAAGACGGGACCTCTTTATGATAAACAAATCCATTTTGCAAGTTCGTTATTAACCCACGCTTCAGGTCGATCAGAAAGACAAAAAGGTGGAGCTCTAGTGCCATTTTCCGGATTTCTAGTAATTTAAGGGCATTCCTCCTCTGATAGCACCCTAAGATTTCAGATCAGGCTGAGGAATGTGTTGTTGAGTTTACTCAAAAGAAAGAGTGGATCGAGTTGATTGGGAGGTGCTTTTATTGGGTTAAGCTACTTCAGACCATTCTCCAAATCTACTTCTCAAGAAATCTTGACCTTGCTTTATAGTCAAAACTGGTTAATACATACCTTTCCATGAATTAAAATTTCAGGCATACACATTTGGTCCTGAAGCTTGATTAGTTTTTTGTTTAGTTGAATGGTAAATACACAAGAGTTTTCCTCCCTCTGTTCTGATATTTTGTTCTTCCCTCTGATTGGTGAAAATATATTATTTCATGGTCTAAGGAAGTTTTTAAATTGGAGAACCTTCTATTAAGAAAGACTAGGCGAAACCTCAAATCCTTAGACAAAATACAAATGAAAGTAGATCGGTTTAGCACAAACCTGAGAATCTTTATAGGTGATTCACCTAAAGATGAAGTGTTGCTAGTACAATAAGCACTATGTCTCTTAAATCATTCAACCAATTATGAACTTGAACTACTAGATTTTGTCTTAATTACATTTCATTTTCCAGGACTTCCCGGCTCTATTCTCGTTCTCCAATAAAGACATTCACAAGTGCATTCTCAAGCTTAGCCAAACATGCTATTAGTGTGATGGCTTCGATTTTGGCTTCCCCTACATTTAATAATCTTCATTCAACTGAGTTTCTCTTTTTGTTTTAATTAGCGTGTTGGCATCTATCAATTTGGATCACATTGGAAAAGTTATAGAAGTGAGATCCTTCAAGTGTCACATCATGTTTAATCAGCTTTCAGTGTGGGTGTGTTCTGGCCTAAATGTTCAATCATCATGATAGACTCAGAAATTACTTCACGAAAATTCTTATTGCTGTCAACAGGTGTCACCTCGAGTTTAATCCATTGAGTGAGGTTTTGTTCTGGCCTAAATATTTAGCCCTGTTTGACAGCCATTTTTTTCTTTTTTTTTTGTAAATAATGAGTTTTTGAATAGTAATTTTTTGGAGTGTGTGTAGTTAAAAAGTAGGGAAAAGTTTTGGGTTTACGTGAAAAATATTTTATTGTGAGAATGGTTACCAAACACGGGCTCAATCTGCGTAATAGACTCAAAAATTATTATGGAGGAATAAAACCTAAGATTAGCAATCTGCATTGTTACTCGTAAATCAAATCTTCAAGGCTTAAGCAGACATCAATAAAGAGGAACATCTTAGATATCGACAATTAGAGCAATAAATCATCCTCTAGACTACACATAGAATAAAGCTCAAGGCAAGACATCCTACTCACAGAGAATTGCATATACAGTACTCATTACATAAAATTACAGTAAAGTCTCACCAGCTGCACGTGGAAATGATGCATCAGAATTGAAGCTGGATGCATTATCGTCAGTGGCAATGCAGTCAGGAGTATTGAGGGCTGCATTTTATACAGGCCCCTTCTCGAATATTTACAGTATTTAATTAATGAGTTCTGACATGTGATGGATGATTGAAGAATTTTGGGTCGAATACCATTTTTTACTCTACATAATAGTATCAAAACATTGTTTCCAATGTAGAATGTTCTAATCCATAACAATTACTGAGTTCACTCTCCCCGTTCTCTTCCCGGTTACCTATTCGTTTTCATTTTTTCTTTTTCACTTTCATATGGACATTGCACTTCATCCATAAACCCAAAAAACCACTCTCCGCGCACCTCCCTACCACTCAAAAACTGAAAAATTCTCTCAAAAACTCGGAGATTCACTGCGGTCTTTTTTTCCCTTCTAAGATAAATATTGCATCAATAAACATGGACCAAATATTGACAAAAAAGAGTGGGGCTGAAATAACTCTCTTTTGTACAAAACGAGGACACAGAACATTGAGGCTAATAAGGTCAAACAAATATTTGAAAATAATGTTTTTCTTTTTAAGCCCATGTTTGACACATTTTTTCAAAATACATTCTTTCAAAAACTCATTTTCAACCACACATTCTTCAATAAAATAATATTTTTCATCACATCAATAATTTTTCCTTACTTTTTAACCACATACTTCCCATCATATCACTATTTAAATTGACACATTTTTTCAAAATACATTCTTTCAAAAACTCATTTTCAACCACACATTCTTCAATAAAGTAATATTTTTCATCACATCAATAACTTTTCCTTACTTTTTAACCACATACTTCCCATCATATCACAATTTAAAATACATTCTTTTCTTAATAATATTCATCAAACACACCCTAAAGAAATCACATGGACTACAGAGATTTTTTTCACATTGAAAGTGTTTACTGCTTAGAAACATTATGATTAAATGTTGTCATGCAACGAATGATTATGGAGAGCCAACTACAAAATGACAAGATATCTAACAGAAATAAAAAATTAATGTGATATCTTTCTATGATTAATTTGCCTAACAGAGCCCCCCCTCTTATTGTTGTGGATTCCCACTCGATGTTAGATTTGGAGCATATGTTCATTATATATAGGAAGATGACAGTTGAACTCTCAGAAAAGATAACTCTTGTTATTCTTCAGAACTAAATGCCCATGTAATTTTAGTAGGAATGTTGCCAAGATGAGCCAATTTGTTAGTAGTGTTTGACAAATACTGAATGTTGTACGTCAATCTCCTCATGTAGTGAAACAAACCTGGATTTAAAACCTCTGATGTGAAGCCATTGGATACGCTATCATGCATACTGAAGGTGTGTGGCAGCTGAATTCCTGGCATGTGTACTTGCCCATCAAGGCCTCCAGCTTTGTCAGGCTTCGAAGGAAACACTTTTGTTTGCGCGAATTTGGAGCTGCAGATGCTACCACAGGTTGAATTTGTAGCCGTTCTAGAGGGAACAGGTGGAGCATTATTCAAGAAAAAATTCATCGGCGGCCTGCCATCTATTCATGTAAAAGCATATCAGATCAGACATAATGAATGAGTATCACATAGAACTAAATTGCTTCAAGGATTGTACAGACATTTGGAGTTGCAACTTGTTGGAACCTCGAATGGGCATGTTTGGCTAAACTTAAAAAGTAGAACTTATTTTTTGGACATTAAGTGCAGACTTGTATCAGAAAATAGTAAAATTTTGTAATTGAAAATCCAAAAAACAGTAACTTGACTAAAAGAAAGAAACATGTTTGCCAAAAGAGATATTGAAAGGAACGTTTTAAGATTATCCAAAAATGCTATGTTACACGTTTCCAGTGACACGTGTATGTTTATAGCCCATTCCTATATTGTTATGTATGTGTTATGAACTCATTTATTAGTTAATATTCCAAAAGATTAATGATTTGCATATTCCAACTGTAAGGGTATCCAGCAAAGTATAGGATGACAATTAAAAATTGAGTCAAGACTAATTTGGCTACTACCATAGAATGGCGACGAGAGCCTTCCTGAATTAAACTGGATAGTTTCCTGCTGTGGTTTACGGCGCCTTGCATTGTGATCAGAAAGTCTCCTACGACAGCTTCGCTTCCTTTCGTCAAATTCTGACACACCATGGAACCTTTATGCACAACAAAAGTGAAAACAAAAAACTCTCAGATTATTTCAATAAGCAAAAAGAAATGAGCATAGAATTAAGGAAATAAGTAGATGTAGAAATCATTACTGACTTGAAAAAATTGTTTAAGATATAAAGAAAGTATATCATTCGTGAACTACCCTTTTATGTACTTCTGATTTGGTTGCCTTACCTGCTACACTGTTGACAAAACCGACGTTCAAGTCCTCCTACAATAACCTTTGGGCATTTTGAATGGTTGTCGCAAACTCTATGCTTCTGATGATAATCTTTCGCAGCAGAAAGATCAATGTTACAGCCTTCAACTTGACAGCGTGGAATAGGCCCGTTTGGAGTAGATGATTTCAATTTCTTTGTTAAAGAGGTGGATGAAGTAGGAACCACAGTAAAGGATGCACTCTTGACGCTGCTGCCAGCACTGTTATTCTCAAAGTACATCCGCTTCCCGAGTTTCAGACCAATCAGTGGTTCTGCAGAGCCCACAGAAATCTCCAATGGTGAAGTTCCAGACACCTCATTTCTGGTGCTTTCATTTTTCTTGCTAAAATTTCCAGCAGAGCCCTCAAATGCCTCAAAATTGAAATTGGGACTTTTCATCCCGTTCTTTGGTAAAGAATCTGTAGAAGCTGATATTGAGCTCTTAGCTGAAGAACCATGCCCAACTTCCGAACCAGAACCACCACTATTCCAACCGCCCCCAGACAAATTGAACGAAATTTCCCCGTCATCCATAATTATCCAGTCTGCTGATGGTACCTTCTTGGGGCTATCACTCACTTTTGAGCCGAACATAAGGAAGTTCTCCCAGTCCCACTTCGTATTCCACTCCATCTCAGAGAAATAATTCATCAAACAGACTTACTCGATTTTCCTTCTACAGCACAAGCAACTGGTCATCAGATCTGCAATCACCAATATCATGACCACTTAAAACATGCTCAAACAGACGGAATTGACTGTGTTATTTCGCACAACGGACGCATAATTATGGCAAAACACAGATAGAAGGATTAGTAACACAATATAAGATTTTAAAAAAATTAATGATGAAGAAATTTTACCGTACAGATGCGAGATTCATCAGAATGGAGTGGTTGTGGGAAAATTGATGGTGTTTCAAAAAGGTAAAATATATTAACTTCTTCCAAAGCACAGGATTGAATCGTCTTTCTCCTATTCACCCAAATTCCACAATTCAAAGAACCCAAAACAACTCAAGATTCCACAATTCAAAGACCCCAACGCAACTGCAGACCAAAAGTCAATAAATATTAGAAAACAGAGTGAAAAAGCCCATTCTTGAATCAATCAGTTAACAAGTACAAACTTCAAAGTTTCTTTTATTTTCTACTCAGAAATCTCAGTCGTGGCTTCAATAACACATAAGCTTAACTGATTATGAAGATTAGGGTATCAATTATCAAATCAATCATTCAAAGTTTAGCATTTCTGGCAAAAGAAAAGAAAGGTGGCAAAATATTGTTGCAGAAACTGTGATGAAAATATTTTTTAATTCCTGTAAAGAAGAAAGCAGTCATTACTCAACAATCTCCTTTTTTAACCCTTCACTCCCTCTTTTTCTCTTTCTTCTAGTACCAATTATTCCAAAAAGGAAAAGGAGAAGTCATTCACCCTTTCAGTTTCAGTAAAAAAAAATACAGCAAATTAGGACTGATTAAGACCCATTAAACAAAATAATTGAAATGAAAACTATTCAGAACTACTCAGCAATACATTCAAAACTTCATCCTAAACCACATATGTACAAAAAAAAGTCAGTCAGAAACCCCCATATAGCTTTCAACGACTTTTTTACCCCATAAGATGAGAAAAAGAAACAATAAATCAATCATTAAATTCCTCTCACCAATTTCCAAGTACAATGAATCAATGCTTCATTAAAAACATCGAGAGTACGACGAAATTAGACACTAAAAATGAATCAAACTCATGTTTTCTACAGATTCTAACAATGTAATTATGAAAATGGTGGAAATTTATATTTGATTTTTATTTACTTCAGTAAAAACTGAGAAAATGAAAATCAAAACAGCAATAAATAGGAAGTACTTTTTGTAAAAAGGAAAAAAATTATGGTTGTTGATGGGTTAGTTACGGTCCCCCATCTAGGGTTTTATTGGAATCCTCACAGAGGACGAAAACCTTTGCACGAGTAGAAAAATTTGTTTTCCCGAGGAGAAGCTCCTGAAAACGATGTCGTTCTCTCCTCATTCCTCCACTTCGTAATCGCCACTGAAAAAAAAAAAAACCTAACTTCTCCTCAATGACGTGGATACACATCAGAAAGCCACTGCGAAAAAGCTTCTTTTTCCATTTCCAAAGCCGTAACTTTCACAAAATTCTCCAATTTTTGAAAATTTCTTACAAGTTTAGAAAGCTTCAGCACATAATGCTGTAAAAACTTCTCAATTGTTTCTCCAAAAATAGAAAAATTATTTCAACTGCTTTTAAATGATCTTCTTCGATAATTTTCTTACCCAAGCTAATCATTAAAGAGGAATAGTTAATCAGGTTGAGATGATCAAAAATTGAGAGGAAATGGAGAAGAGTTTTACCCCATTATGGAAAAGAGAGCAATATGAACAAGGAAATTACTAAGGATTTTTTTTTTTACCAAATAGAGGAGAGAGTGTATAAGGGGGCGATAGTGAGGGATAATTGTCCACCCATCCGTAATCTATTGTTCTAGTAGCAAACAGTCCTCCTCTTTTAAGAAAATGACATTTATTTATTTGATAAATGAGACATGCTTCATTCATTGAATCATCGAACTTGCTTGAAGCTCTAGAGTAATCTTCATTCATTTTGAAATAGATTTTGCAAATATTTTGTTGGAAATGGTGTCCAGTTTGACCACAAATGGGTCAACTTTGACCACAA
>CAIGRQ010054907.1:0-17691 GCA_903798375.1 Fraxinus sp. D2006-0159
TTGATATTGATTCACTTGATCAACAACCGAAACTCCTACCAACTTAAGAGGACAAATCACCCAGTTTCTTGATCCTTTGACACATTTTCCATCTCCCTGTAGATACGACACCCAAA
Organism: Fraxinus sp. D2006-0159; assembly: GCA_903798375.1. Classification (NCBI taxonomy): domain Eukaryota; kingdom Viridiplantae; phylum Streptophyta; class Magnoliopsida; order Lamiales; family Oleaceae; genus Fraxinus; species Fraxinus sp. D2006-0159. The sequence continues at coordinate 117 of CAIGRQ010054907.1, forward strand.
AGCTACACTACAACTACCGCGTTATACTTTGGGCGTAATCAGGCACATTCGCATCATTATTCATCTATTGGTTTTTTTTGGACTGAGAGGAATAATGCAAAGTACAGCAACATACATATGAGTTCGAGACGCATTATCTGGAGATTTTACCGTATGGTATCTTTCCTCAATTTTGGTGGAATATTCCGACCGTTACATTGACGTAATGACATGCAACTCGCTATACTTTTTGATATTTTTTTTACTCTCTCCCATCTCCTCCCCCTATCATGGTTTGGTGGTGCATTCCATCATTTGAATTTGTCAAGATCAACACCTTGGTTGTGTCAATAATGGGTTTGCCAGTGTGGGAAGTATCATCATGGACTACGTAGGAAAATGTATCAGGGTTTGCTTAGCTTCATATGGACAGTGTATGATATTAGAGGCAGAACTTAGGGCTATTTGTGATGGGATACTACTGACTAGAGATCTTGGTTTATCAGATATTTGGGTGGAGGCAAACTCGACTGTGGCCATTCACTGCATCACCGAGGTGGCGGACAGTGGCCTATCCAGGGGATACTCAGACAGATTGCAGATATCGTTTCCTCTGATAGAGATATGGTTTCCTACATCTTCAGAGAGGGGAACCAGTTGCAGATGCATTCGCTACCAAGAGTTGGCATCATCGTAGATATCAGGAATATGGACCAGCCGACCTTCCACGACATATCAGGGCGCTTGTTCAGATTGGCAGATATAGTATGCCCAGCATTAGAGTTTAAGTATTTGTATCTTGCTTTTACTTTTATTTTTGCTTACACTTTTACTTTTTGTAAGGGAAGTAATACTCATTTTTTTACTGCTTTTCTATTATTCTTTATTTTCATTGTAAGGGAAGTAGTATTTCCTTATTTTTTTGATTTTTTTTTTATATCATTTGTAACCACGGTATTCTTCCATCACAAGTAATGACATATTAATAAAACAACCTTACTACATGTACCATTTGGGATACATGTTGGTTTACCCAACCCCACTCCCTCCCTCACATGGGGGTCGAGTCACCACGCATTTATTGGATGTGGGACCTGACCCCCATGTGAGGGAGGATGTGGGGTTGGGTAAACCAATGTGTGCTCAAAATGGTACAAATAGCATAATTCTTAATAAAATTTCGAAGGTACCGCTCTCATTCCACTAAAAAAAATATTATCGATGAAAAAGTCCCCTTATTACAAAAAATTAACAATTGAGTTTTTGTCGTTCGTATTTTTTTTTTAAATCTCAAAATATTTACTTTACCAACAGATATTATATAAAATAGTAGATATGAAAACAATTAAAATATTACATTTTATTTAAAATTAATTAATAATTAAAATAATTTAAGTTTAATAACAAATTTCCAGTTAGTAATATTAAAAAAATAATATTTTCAATTATTTTATTTTATTGACAAAATATCGCCAATATATAAAGTAATAGAATTTAAACAAAAAAATTAATTAAAAAAAAATCCATCGTCAATTAAATAGCAGTTATAATCTTGTAAATAACAAATAAAAAGTAAAACTAAATTTAAGTTATGTATTTAAATATAAAAAAGTGAATAAATAATAAATACTTCATCCTGTGATCAAAAGACGGTAGGTGATTGTCGATAACATCACTGTACTATTATCGTTGATAATCGTTGACGAATGTGCATAGTTATGATATTGCTGTTGATAATTTTGTCGAAATGACTGACCCATTGATTTTACTCATGTACCATCGATGATTTTGTTAGCGATCGTTTTTTTTTTTAATTTAAATTTAATTTATTATTTATTCTTCTTCTTGGGGGTATGATGCGACTTAAGTTATTTATTTTCATAATAAAATTTCCACCCTGCAACCATGAAAGAACTTCAATATTGGAGATTCTTGACTCTAACTTTGTACCCTAATTAAGCTCTCGGTTGCTTAGCAAACACTCATCAATTTTATTTGACAGAAAGCTGGTCTAAATTAAAATAAATGGTCGAGATTGAAATTTATGGAAAAAGCAAGGCAGAAGTAAAGAAACGATCTCAGCAGTATTAAGCTTCTCATCGTCAAACAACCCCCACTAAATTATGGTCTTTGCTCTGCCTCTAATGTTAGGCTTAATTATGAGTCCATAGTTCAAGTTCTAAGGTAAGCAAATCCATCGGAGCGCATTCGACTGAACCACGAGGAGGAGAGAGAGCCACCACCGCGTGAAATGAGATACATGAGAAATGTCACGTATGCAGATGCTACAAGGCAGATCACAATCCCAAACAGCAGGCTATTGACTTCAGAAATGAAGAAGTGTAGCAGTACATATCCATTGATCAGGATTACCATTGCTGCTATACTCCACACTATTCTCTGCAACACACACAAATGGAGTACGTGAGAGTAAAGAACAATTGTAACAACTTTCGTTTTAGTTAAGCAAATGTAGGCAGTGCCTTCGAGTTCTCCCATCTCAAGGAAATTGACTATGGCTCTACCGACTACAGTAAACCAACTCGTCTAAAAGTTTAGGTCGATACATCAAGTAGTATCAAAGCACACTAAGATTTTGTGTTCAAGTCTGGTTGCTACCCATCTTTAATAAAATCCTCATAATTCAGTGCCCAAAATAGTCTGGTTAGAGATTAAAATATTCACTCCTATTGATGCATGTGAAAGCATGCTTCTAATTCTTTTTTACTCAGTTCTCTGTGGCATTTTGATGTGAAAAGCAAGCATGAACCTACAGATCAAAATTTGAATACCCAACAACTCAAAACCCGATCTTAAAGACGATATAAACTGAAAGAACTAGATATAGTTCATTGAGTAGACAAATAAAACCAGACAACAAAGAAACTGAAGGAAACTATAAGTTACCTTTGAAGTCGTTCCAATTTTAAAGCCTCCCATAATCTTCTCGTTTGACACTAACGTTAGGAGAGGGATAATTGCAAATGGAATTTGCATACCCTGGAGCACGTTAAGCCACTCATTCAGAACATCAAGCGAGTCTTCAGATTTATTGAAAATAATAGCTATAACTATTGTTGGCACAATGGCACAACTTCTGGTAATCACTGATCTTAGCCACTTCTTCAACTGAAGGTTAAGGAAACCCTCCATAATAAACTGCCCTGCATAAGTACCAGTCATGGTACTACTTTGCCCAGCTGCTAGAAGACCAATGCCCCATATATAAAGAATCGGAAATAATCCTCCACCATACCTCTGTTTAAGATAATCGCCTGCATTTACTAAGCCTATACTACTGGCTTGAGAAGTCCCGTAGAATCCCTTTGCAAATACTGCTGTGACACAAAGATTGACAATGAATGAAACAAGAACAGCAATTGAGGACTCAATCGTGTAGTAATTGAGAGCTTCTTGAACTCTCCCTTTATTTTGGGGATCAATCTTTCTTGATTGAACTAGAGCAGAATATAAGAAGACATTATGAGGAGTTATGACACAGCCTACAACTCCAACTGCCTTCTGTATTGTCTTGGAGCTAAGTTTGGGAATTAGAAGTCCTGAACAAAGAAGACCAAATCTCCGTTACATTGCTGATGAATGACAAGCTGAATTTGACCAAAGACAGACAGTCAAAATAAACTGACCTATAATTAGTTCTTTTCCACTGGGTTTTGTGTCAAAAAACATCCAGGTAAACGATACTGCCATAGTAGAAATAAGAACTCCAAAAAAGGCTTCTAGTTTTCTGACTCCATAGTTCTCAAGAAATAAGAAGATGAAGCTGTTCGTGACAGAAAAACCCATTCATTCAACGGAGAGGACATTTTTATTGAATTTGTCAGTCAAGCGTCAAGGAAAATATTACTATAGTTAAAAAAAATTAGAGACCAGAGGATCGAACATAAGCTCGTTGATCTACAAGAGTAACATCTAACATAAGCATCCAGCTATGACAATATTATTCCAGTCTTCCCAATAGATGTGACTTATCCTAGAAAATGATGCGCTACTAAAAACTTTTAAAACTAATTTTCTAGAACTGAAACCTTATCCAAATTATTTATATTATTATATCCTATACTCTAGCAGAAAACGATTACCTTGACTACAGTTTTGTCTAAAGAAGCCTATTCCAGATGTGCCAAACTTTGTCAAGGGAAGAAAAGACGTATTCTTGTTCCAATTTCACAAACCACAATGTTACAAGGAAATGATGTTAAAACATTGGCCTTCCTTATAGTTGCCATTCAATTCATAATACAGGTCTTCATTAATATATATACATATGTTCAGAATTAGGAATTATCGTAAAATTAATATTGTATCATAAGCATACCAATCCAGTAGATATCACGAATCTCAATTTGTTTGTAAACTCATATTTGTGGCTAAAGCATAATTAAATTGAAGTGAAACAAACATGATCTTTCTTCAGTCAAGTTGATACAAAATATGCCCATTCTTCTCTGTAAATTTCAACTAAAACTTACAAATCGGTGCATTGACCTATGAACTGAAGATTTGGAGCATCCTATTGATCAAGTTATCTTTTAACTTAATAACTACAGCATGGTAATCCTTCTGGTGATTCAGCAATCCATTGGCTGTTAAAGAATTCATTGTTCGAGATTAGTATGTTTCCAAACTATGTACTGAAAAACGAACTTTGTTTCACAGGAAATGCTGTTCAAAATCAGATACACAAACAAGAATGTGCTCTGTATTGGTTTTCAAAGCATGACACCTTGAACCAGAAAGATATTTCACTTTTTTCTGCACAACGACCATGAAGAATAGACCCGTGTGCATTAGGGCTGTCAAAACACACCCTACAAATGAAGGTTCTTAATATTCTGCCCCCAAATTACAAGTGGTGAGTTAAATAAGGATAACTGGTGAGGATAAAAAAATATATCTCCTCAAACTACTTGAAAAATTCATCTTATATCAATATGCAATCACAGTTTATACCACTTAGTAAATAAATGTGATAATTGGCTAATAAATGAAGTTCCTGACAGGTCTCATAGATTCAGGCGTAATTCTATTCACAACTCATAGTTAACAAGTGCTTAAAAGTATTGTACGAGGACGACATGCCTTCTATAACACACAACACACACTTATTCATCATATTATTAGTTATTCAAACATTCTCACTAACTTAAGCATCAGACGTCTATGTTGGGTAACCTTAAAACCAATGTCCCACAATTGTGTCCCAAGACCACAGTAATAAGGAAACAGCGTTCAATGATTCTCGTTAAGTTGAAATGTTGATGGATTTTGACATCAACAGTATCCATTATCAAATAGTTACTGGCAAGAATGAAATATGTCCCTTAGAAAAAGAACTAACCAATCAGAAGCAGTGATAAGTACACCAGCCCATAGAGGCAATACCCCATGGCTCAAAATCTTGATAGCAATGGCACTGCCAATCACTTCCTGAATATCAGCCCCAATCAAGGCTAACTCCGCCATCAACCACAACAAAATACCGGCCCAGTACGGATACTCCTCCCTACATATCTCCGCCAAGTGCCGCCCCGTGGCCACCCCTAGCCTTAAAGACAAGAGCTGAATAACAAGCCCCATAAACGTAGCCCACATTAGCAACCAAAGTAAAGAATATCCCGCAATTGCCCCTGCCTGCAGATCACCCTCCAGGTTTCCCGGATCAAGAAATGCCACGCTCATTAGAAAGCCCGGTCCGAGGAATTCCCACAGCTTCTTCCATGAAAATGGTGGCACCGCCCCTTCTTCATTTGACTCGATTTCCAACGTCAGAATATTTTCTTGGGATTCATAGTGATCGAACAGCAGAGGATTTGAATCTTTGGGATCTTGTCGTTCTGCATGGTGGGGCGTACCATTGTTGAGTTTTGGAGGTGAAGGAGGGAAAATCATCGTATCATTTCATTTGCATGTGATTTTCTCTACGTATACTTGAAAATTCAAGAACTTCTTAACTGGGTTAATGGAATTTAAGACAAATTATTTGTAGAAATTGCAAATTATCGTCACCTGTTTAATATAGAATTGATCTGGGCGTAGAAAATATCGAACTGAGGGAATTAAATTGGACTATTCTTATGGCTAGCGCAAAAGATTTCACCACCACTTTAAAAAAAAAATGTAAACATAATATTCAATGTTAAATCACTCCTTCCATTCTTGGTAAAACAAATAAGAAAGTCCCATCATGTTAAATACATCGGTGATCACTCATAAAAGATTAAAATAACTTGTTACAACTTTTGTGTACACTTTTGAATCAACACCGAAGTTACAAATTTCAATTAAATTAGGAGTTAAAACTAAAATGTAATGAAATTTAATTGGTCTCTATTTTTATTTATTTATTTATTTTTTTTCAATCAAGTTGTCCAACTCTTATGTTAGGGATGTGTTGCACAAAATGATTGACGTTGAACAAATCTCGTAAACAAAAGTGTTAGCATGTTCAAAACATCATCACTACGCTGCTTTTGTTGGAGGAAAAATTGAGAGCAGACTTCCGAAAATCCACACACAATCTCCAATTCAATCTTATGTGAATGAGAACCAACAGCTGAGATACCAAATTCCCAAGTGAAAAGGCAAGAGACTTGAAAAAGTGTGTGTATTGTTCACCTTCTCTATGCCTTTTGTTGGTTGGTTTTAAATGGCTAAGTTTGCATTAGCCCCTCAGGGGTCGTGCACTGTATGCAACACATTCTGTCCCGTTTGAGACCCATGTTTTGGGAAAAAATGCATTTTGGAAAATTAATATTTTGAAGAACGTGTGGTTAAAAAAATAGGAAAATTTTTTGAATTTACTTGTGGGGTTGAAAATGAATTTTGAGAAAAATGAGATTCAAAGATCTATTTCACGATGTGTAAAGTGCACACTCAAGGCTGTCAAGAAACTTCATTGACACTAAAGGAACATCCTAATAATGAAGAAAAGAAAAGAACACTTGAACTCAACAAACTGAGCACAATACAAATGAACAATAAACAGGTGGAAAACATAAATACAAGAAAAATCTCAACATATATATGCCCATATTTGGTAGAAATTAAAAATCACATTTTAATATATGTCAAGATCAACAATTAATTTTAACCACACATTTATGGAACCAATAACTTTGCAACCACACATTTTATCAACTTTTATCAAAATTTACTAAAAAATTGATTTTAACCCCAACGGGATAACTAGCATCAATTACATGCCTGCAAAGGTTTTTTTTTTAAAGGAAAGCACCAAATAAACAGACAATAAAGGTACAGGACAACAACTGGTCTTAAAAGACCAAAACTTATTTCCACTTGATTTGATTGAAGTCCCTTCTAGCAATTACCAAATGCATATCTGACACATCAAATGGAGAACTTTTCATTTCACAAAATTGATGACTAAAAAAATTGTTTTCCTTCTGGACAGCAATAAATATAGTACAGTGAGCCTTGTTTATATCTGCTAATTTATTAGCATGGACATTTCCCCTCCATGAATGCACCGTTAGATTTTTAGTTACTGTAGAGAAAGAGCAGAGCAATGGCATGTCCGTAATTTGATGATGATTTTCAGGTTGCAATATAAGGCATTCCAGATAAGGCAATCAGACAAACGATTTTCAGCTCAATGTCTAGCATAAGAATTCCCCTTGGAGATTAATTGGTTTAACCAATTTGAAAGTTCGCTACCGCTATGTGAAATAAGATATACAATAAATGCAACATATGCTGCTGTTCCAGCACAAACGAGAAAACCAAAAAGCAGTCCATTAACTTCAGACAGAAAAAAGTCGAGCAAAAGATATCCATTAATCACTATCACGAGGCCAGCTACTGTCCAAGCAGTTCTCTGCATTACAGATAAACAGAAGAATGAGAACGCAGCATTGATAGATCCTTGTTTATGCCCTCAAAAATAGACGATATTGATCTGTTTCTCTCACTCAAAATCCCTAGATTCCCTCCAAGTCATATCCAGTAAATCATAATAAGATGCAACCCGATTTTAATGGTATGCTATTAGCTAAAACTCTTAGTGAAAACATATAAAGATGATCTCACGTGCAGAGCTTATCCAGCGAAGACGAAAATTTTGAACTGGAGAACCAAGTGAAATTAACTTGTAAACTCACTAGGAAATATAAAGTGTATGGCATAGACAAAAAGGTGACCAACGTGGGAATAGAATTTCATGCATCCAGTGGATAGAGTAGTCATTTAGTCAATATATTATGCCAGGAAGAAAACAATTGATGAGAATTATCTGTGTTTGTAATTCTTAGTGTCTTTTAGAATCACAAAAATACGAAATTAAAAGACATTTTGTTTAGGCAGGCAACAAGAAAGAACCAGTATATTATTATAAAAGTAAATCCTACATGATTTGCATGCAAGCAGTAAATAACTTGCTATAAAAGAAATTGTTCACTTTCTCAGTTGTAAAAATAAATTATGTTATGTAAATATTTCTCTATATCTAAATGAAACAGAATACTTAACTAAGAGTAGCCTGAATCTGCTTGAAGAAATGTCTTGTGAGAATTACTTTTAGAACCCAACACTAACCTTCATACTAATAGATTTTGGGGATAAAAAGTCATGCATTGTACACAAATTTAATTCTTACATAGAATACATCATCTTCATAAACACAATTTTCAAAGCATTGGTTTGCACTAGAATTTAATAACAGTGGAATTGTTGACTCACCTCAAGTGCAGGTCCAATTTTGAAGACTCCCATGACCTGCTTCTTGGACACCAAGGTGAGAAGTGGGATCAGTGCAAAAGGTATCTGCATAGACTGTAGGACATTGAGCCATTCATTCAATATATCTAAGGATGCTTCTGATTTTTTGAAAACCAGTGCCACAACTATAGTTGGTAAAATTGCACAACTTCGAGTTATTAGTGCCCTCAACGATTTCTTTAACCGAAGGTTAAGAAATCCTCCCATTATAAACTGTCCAGCATATGTACCAGTAATAGTACTACTCTGCCCAGCTGCCAATAATCCAATACCCCATATGTAGAGAATTGGAAACAGTCCACCACCATACTTTTCTTGAAGATACTGTCCTGCATTCACTAAGCCTATACTATCAGCCTGTTTACTGCCATGGAACCCTTTAGCAAAGACAGTTGTGACAAATAGATTGATCATGAAGGAGACAAGAAGAGCAATTGAGGACTCGATTGTGTAATAATTAATGGCTTCCTGGACCTGGCCTTTCTTGTCAGGGTCAATCTTTCTTGACTGCACCAAAGCAGAATGTAGAAAAACATTATGAGGCATTATTACACAACCCACAACTCCCACAGCTTGTCGAATTGTTCTTGAGCTGAGCTTTGGAACCAAGAGACCTGTTAATATTACCTGTTAATCTTACAAACAGACATGATCGATAATCCATACACATACAAATGCCATTTTTTATTTTAATTTTTCTTCCAGTTTATTTCCATCTATCCTCTAGTTGGGGAGGGGAAAAGGTTATATATAGGTAATATGTCCAATCATTTTCTTTTCAAGTGGTCATAGCATACACTAACCTATCAGAAGCTCCTTTCCACTGGGTTTAGTGTCAGCAAACATCCAAGCAAATGAAAGTGCCATTGTTGCAATAAGAACTGCGAAAACAGCTTCCAACTTCCTCACTCCATAGTTTTCAAGAAGTAAAAACATAAAACTATATAACAAGTTAACAAAACCAACTTCAGTAATCAAATTGAAACTCCTATTAATTAAAATGCATACAGTTACACATTCACAATGTCGCACATGCACAACACAGAGAGTATAATAATAAAGCTCCTTTGATTCATGGGATAAGGGGAGATTAATAATGAATCCTACATTATGTTGTATTTTCAATTGTTTATTTGGATCAGTAGTCAAGTAGGATTGTCTTTCAGAAATATAGTGATTAGACAATCCTAAGGGATTCTGGGATAGTTTATCGAGCAATTGGGATAAGCTGCAAGATAGCTTACTTTGTATGTCGTCCCTTACCTCTCTTCCACCCTCCCCTCTCAACCTACACGTCTACCTACACAATCCCCTTCCTACTCATTGCTTCACCGCCACCCTCTTGCCATCTTCAGCCTTCAAATTCACCATCATCCACCACTCACTTTCCAATCTTCATCGCCACGGGCTCCCATCCTGTCATCATCAACACAACTCTTGGTAACCCTTCTCCACCCTCCTCAAAACCCAGCCCCAAATCTCTGATGTATAGCCCCAGCCTACGACTTTCCTAACCACGCCCCTTCAATCCAACACAAATCGAGCACTCATCTCGAACCAATAACCAGATTGTCTTGGTTTAAGAAAGAGCAGAGAGGCTGGTGGTGTTGCGTCAGTTCCTTTTTAGATGAGTCTGTGCAAGTCTAGACCCTTGTTCATTGCTTTATTTCAATTTTCAACTTTTGGGTAAGAAGTGGATAAATGTGTTAAAAGAGAAAATAATATTTTGCCATTTTCAACCCCATGATTAACTTTAAAAAATAAAAAATAAGATTTATTGAAAAAGATAACCAAGACAATAGTGCTTCATTATCAATCCAAAGATGATTGGCTTATCATGGAACATGAATAAATAAGACATAAGTGGTTTCTGAGTAAGATGACACCCAAATTCAATCACAGAAGAAAGCACACTTTCAGATACATGAAAAAAGCAGTCTTTTTCTCAATCAATTAGCAGTACGTGACATAAATATAGCAACTTCCACAACAAAAAGTGCCTCTAATGCCAAACTAATATCATCTTCCACCAACAACTAAAGGTACCAAATTTCACCACAAGAAATATTTATACTACAAAATTAATGTTGGCTTTCACCAAAAATAAAAAGTATAGCTCAGAATGACATGCAGAGTGTTACAAATGGCACTTTAACAAAAACTTATTAATCGGAATTATAACTAAAATGTACCGAGAAACTAACGGAAAATTTTGGGACCAAGAGAAGAAAAAACTGGTTTTCGAATTTTATGAACTGACATAGGACTACCTCAGTTCCCAGAATTTCCAGATAAGTATGTCAAGAATGATTAAAATGAACTTTATCAATCTCTGTTTTTCTAATTAGTTCCAGATTAAAAAACTATAGATAATAGTCCTGGTAGTATTTTTTCCCTTTATTTTCAACATTTCTCATCTACAAAATGAAAAGAAAATTGAAAAATAACATACCAATCAGAAGCCGTAATCAAGACACCAGCCCAAAGGGGGATCACCCCACGGCTCAAAATCTTAATAGCAATGGCACTGCCAATCACCTCCTGAATATCCGCCCCAATCAAAGCCAGCTCCGCCATGAACCAAAGCAAAAGCCGGGCCCAATCAGTGTACTCCTCCCGGCACAGCTCCGACAAGTGCCGGCCGGTTGCCACACCCACCCTCACAGATAGAAGCTGGATCAGCAGACCCATAACCGTTGCCCACATCAATAACCAGAGTAACGAATAGCCGGCAATCGCTCCGGCCTGCAGATCCCCCTCCAAATTACCAGGATCCAAGAACGCAATACTCATCAAAAACCCAGGACCCGTAAACAACCACAATTTCTTAAACGAAAACGGTGGCACACTGCTAAAATCTGTGGAGCTGGTGGAATCCAATTCAAAATCAAGAATCAAAATCTTTTCCCGGGATTCATACGCAGCTTCTTCTGCATCTTCTTGTTCGATTTTTTCATTATTGTCAGTTGACCGGAGTTGTGAGGGTAATAGACTGTGAGACTCATCTACTTGTTCCGGTTCTTTTTCTTCTAGTACTGGGACATTGGACGAGTTGGAGGGTGTAAGGTCCTGTTCTTGAGGTGGGTTCACTGTATAATTCGAATTTCCATTCCCTTTTCCCATGAGATGAGGTGTAGGTTGGGGAAGGGAGGTGCGCGGCGGATGGTGGTGACAATAGGCCAAGTCGACGGTCGAGAATCGGGCTACTGGCGGGATGCGAGAATTTATAGATTAGTTATACGGGAGAAAGAATGGCCTGCACGCGGTAGTTACCTATATTGGTACAATTGCCAATAGATTGTAGCCACGTAACAATTTCCGTATGTATGTACATGTATCATAGAATATTGCTATTAGGAATGGCAATTCGAACTGTTAAAATCGAAAATCGCGGTTAACCAAATTGAATGAGGCGAAAAAAATCGAACCGATGGTGCAATGGGATGGTTATGGTTTTGATTTTAATGAACCACTTCATTCTCGGTATGGTATTTATTGATGGTGCCACGCTCCGAACCGATTACTCGTTAAAAAAAGCTTAATTGGACAATTAGGCTTTCCATTATTCTTTCTCAAAATTAATTTGGCAATTTTGACAATTGGACTTTCCAAAATTCTGGTCCAATTAACATTTAGTAAACCTTAACCCAATAACCCAGTCCACTACCCAGGTAGCCCAATTTCAATATACCCTACGTTAAATTAAAACTCATGTTTACAGTCTCCAGACTACACTTCTCCTCCATTCAAATTTGTCGTCACCCTCGCCAGTCTGGGTATGGTATAGTTTTATGTTTCTTGAATGCTTGTATTGTGCCTTAAGGTTGATAAATAATTTTGTGCATCGAATTCTTATTCAGGAACTCAATGCAATTGTCTCTGCTCGCGAAAAACATACAATTGTAAAAACGAAATTGTACAGAATCAAGTGATTTAATTGACACTATTATTTATGCGATTGAGTTGTCTCCAGTAATTCCAGATCCGNTCAAATCAATGTTACTTTCTATTCATAAATTGTATTTTCTGTTCATTAAATCAATGATTAGTTTATCAGAATTCTGTTTGTTTTAATATGCAACTGGATGTTTATTTAATATTTAAAAAACAATGTAAGCTCTTCATAAAGACTTTAGAAGCTTTTATGTGTGCTCGGAATTAGCTTTGGACTGATATTCATGTTAGGATTTATTGTTTTATATTTGTTATTCATGCACTTTCTTTTATTGCTAATTTTTTCTCCATTGTGTGTAGAAAACTTTGCTCATTCATCATACATCGGAGCTTGTGCAAAGTTTAGTGAGGAGGACATTGATGAAGAGGTACATTTTTTTGGTTTAAATCTTCAAATAAGACCATTTTTTGTTAGACGGTATGGTTGTATTATTATTCTAATTATATTTCTTATTTATTACATAGGAAGCAACTTTGAATCTTGAATCTTGACATAGGCTAGTAAGAGTTGTGGGGGAGAATGAAGATGACTTATGCTAGTAAGAGTCTTGACCTATGTTGATAATATTGTTTTTTAAATTCGAATTTTGCATTTGTAAGTTGGAATGTTGTTTGCATTTTCATTTGGAATATTGTTTGCTAAATTAGCTTAGTATTATGTTTTTGTTTTAAAAGTTGGGATATTGTTTGCATTTTAATTTGGGATATTTCTTGCTAAATTGGTTTAGTATTTTTTTTTATTGAATTTTCTTCATAATATTTTTTTTTTTTCAATTTGACAATTAGACTATGGACTTATAAAAAATAATTTATTTTCGTTGTCATTAACCGAACCAAACCGACTTTCGTGGTTATGATGCGGTTATGGTATGTCAAAAAATTTGGTGGTGCGGTTATGATTTTGGCTGAACCGACCTAGAACCGAACCGGTGCCATCCCTAAAAACAAGTTTGAACCACATTAAAATTTTGGCTTAATAGCACAAAATGTCTATACGTTTGACATGCGGAAAACGTCCACACGTTTCATTTTTTTTCGCTTTTTCGTCCTTATTTCAACATTTTATTGCGGGAAACATCATTTACATCATGTTTAATGTAAAATGACCAACATACCCTTCTACTTAAATTTAAAAAAAAAAAAAGAAAAATAAAGAACAAATTACAATCTTATTCCTACACTTTTTTAAAAAGTGCAAATGAGTCGAAATAAATTGTTAGAATATTAAAAATAACCAAAAAAATAAAGATAAAAGCTTTGTCTCTCTCCTCATTTGCACTTCATCCTCCTTCGCCGCTTCCTCCTCCTCCCCCGCCCCCATCTCCTCAATTTCCGTTCCTTTGTCAACGCTACCATTTTCATTTACCTTCTCATCCACTTTAAACAAACCCTTCATATCCTGAAGTAGGCAATATTCACTAAAAAATATCTAGGGTTTGCATCCTGTTACAGTTCTTGCTTGCACTTTGGGCTTGAGTCTCACTTCTGACAGGTATAACATTTACTGATCTTCATTCGTTAATATGTTTATATGGGCATAATTTATTGAATTTCTTCTGCTTTTAATTCAATAGATTCCTTGGATATAGTTTCTTTTATTTCTTTAATTGATTGTAAAATAATTTCTTTAATTTGGTTCAGTGATAAAGAAACTAAAGCTAGAAACCAAGATGCCGAAAATGGAGGCCTTCAGCTACTGCTTATAGATGGAGAAGAAAAGCTCAACTGCTATGTAAATTGTTCAGTAGAATTTGATGGTTGATTTTGATGATTGATGTCATATAAGGTTTTGGATTATGCGGGCTTCTCTATCGTATGCCCAGGCTGTTTCTTCAGCTTTGCTGAATGTACCCAGCCAAACTCGAACTCCTTTTCTCGGGTCACAGATCTCGGCTGCCCATTTCTCCACATGGCCTCTGTCGTATTCCGCTATACAGCTCTGCTGCTTTGCATTTCCACCCGTTTTCACTTGCTTATCACTTGCATGTATAAATTCCTCAGTCAGATTCTAGACATAGCCTAGGAAAAAAAAAAGCAGCAAAGTCTAGTTAAATATTTACCCGTACAAGTTTGGGATCTTTTGAGAGGTTGAGAGCCGTTTTTGGCTAGAGGAGGTGGAATTGTTGGGTTTGGGCAGAGAGTTCTTGTGAGTAAATCCCTGTTGGATACAACCCTTGTACACTAAATTGGTGCAGACTAAATTAGGAGTAAGATTGCAATTTGTTCTTTATTTTTCTTCTTTTCTTCTTCTTCTTTTTTTTTTTTTTTTGTTTTCTTTAAATGAAATGGTATGTTGGTCATTTTACGTTAAAAAATGGGGAAAATAATGTTTCCCGCAATGAAACGTTAAAATAATGACGAAAATGTGAAAAAATGAAACATGGACTTTTTGTGCTGTTAAACCTTAAGATTTTCATTTTCATTCTTTTACTTATTTTCAACCAAACATTTTTCAATAAAATAATATTTTCCATCATATCAATAATTTTTATTTCTTTTTCAACTACACATTCTCCATGAATCTACTATTCCAGAATACATTCTTCCAAAAATGATGATAAATATTTTATTTTTGTTTGATAAAAAGTTTAAATTTGAATTAAGTTTAAACGAACGGGTAGCAAGGTTGAAGCTATGTTTCCTGTACTCACCCCGTACCCATTTCAAGCAATGACCACCGTCCCGTCCCGTTCCATTTACCCGGTTAGACGTATAATTCCCGCCTCATTGGGGGCGAGGCCTTGCGAGTATCGAGTTGAATGAATTTTTTTGTCATCCCTCTGACCAATTTATATCATTGTGTTAGTGATATATTTGAGTTTTGGTCTCTAAGCCCCCGTTTGACACCTATTAATTTCTCTTTCTCATTCTCATTCTCATTCTTCATTTCAACCACAAATTCTCTAATAAAATAATATTACACACAAATTAAAAACTTTTTATCACTTTTTCACCACACATTCTCACATCAATCACTATTCTAAAATTTCTATTCTCTCAAAATGGGTTTCAAACAGGGCCTAAAAGCACATATATTTCATTTTGGCCCCTGAAATGTGTACATATTTCTCACTTACCCCCTTTTCATTTGGCCAAAATAAACCGAAATAAAATAATCATACTTAGTTTGAGTTTGGTTTAAATAAAAATCACATTTTTAGTAAATTTTGAAAAAATTAATGAATGCAAAGAAAGTTTTGTTGTCAAGCCACGGGAATCCAACACCATACTTGGACCTGAAAAGCTCACGTCCCATCGTTCAGCCCAATTTTTTTCACTATTTTGTTTTGTTTTGATCGAGTTCGATCTTATTCCCAAAATGCAAGTAGTTGAAAATATTTTTTTTAAAAAATTTAAACCCCAATTTAGGGGTCACAATTTTGCATCGAATTGAAACAAAAAATTAGATAAAGATAATGGAGTTGTAATCCACCTTTAATATTGACTCAAAATAACGAATTACAATTAACAATCATGGCCACAAATAACCGAATCATAGTTTAATTATTTTTAATCATTCAATCATCGTATAAACAATTAATCCAAGATATTGCTCATCTAGAATTTACAAAAGATTCAAAAAATATAACAAACACGTGAACGATCTAGACCGCTCTGATATCAAATGTTGCAAATTGGAATAAGAAATAGCAAGGGAAAAAAAAAAAGAATCTTTAATTCAATCAACTAGAATCTTTATTAGATGTTCTCATATATGTTATAATCAAGAAACTTAAATTTGGAATTGTACGTAAATTGATATTCGATTTCTTAATTTGATTTCAATCACGAATTTTCAGCTTTTAATTCAAGTACTTAGCATCACAATATTCAAGTCTTTTTTATGGTATTCTTCAGGGTATAGAGTACACTGACTTATGCATCTTTTCAATTAAATCAAAATCCCAATTCTAGACTAGATAAAAAAAATTATAAAAGAACTTTTTTTTTTCTTAGACCCTTTTTTATGCACATTATTGAATGAAGAATGCATTTTAAATAGTGAATTAAAGGAAAATATTTGGTTAAAAAATAAGGAATTTTTTTGAATTTGTGTGTAATATTATTTTATTGAATAATGTATGATTGAAAATGAGTTTTGAAAAAATAATTTTTTTTTGTAAGAATGTGGATCAAACATGGTGTTAAGCAAGAAATTATGCCTAGGGTTAATGTTCCCCTACCATAAGGTATATATAGATACGAATAATGCTATCTGGCATCAGTTTATGTGATATTATATAATATATTCAATTAAAGGCTAAAATGTAAGTCATTTAATGACACTTGTGATATCACCTAAACTAGTGTTAAGCATCAGTGATGTTAAATAACACAACTTATACAGTTGATCCATGTCTAATTAGGTGATAATTAATTTAATAATAAGTGTTTGTGAAATTTCGCAAGTGTATGGATCGTGACAAGTAATAAAGTGAATTTTTTTTTTAAAATCCGAATATCGTCCCACAGAGACTATTATCTGCTATAAAGTTTTAAACTAATTTAGTTTCGTTTAAATTAAAAGGTAACTAATNATCAGTGATGTTAAATAACACAACTCATACAGTTGATCCATGTCTAATTAGGTGATAATTAATTTAATAATAAGTGTTCGTGAAATTTCGCAAGTGTATGGATCGTGACAAGTAATAAAGTGAATTTTTTTTTTAAAATCCGAATATCGTCCCACAGAGACTATTATCTGCTATAAAGTTTTAAACTAATCTAGTTTCGTTTAAATTAAAAGGTAACTAATAATCAAATCAAGTTTTATTTTCAAAGCGAAATTCTAAGAAATAAAAGAACGACTATTTAATAAAATAATGAACTCAAATTGAAAACTGGTGATAAGACTGTGATTAGATAGTTAGGATTTTCG
>CAIGRQ010055008.1:0-11574 GCA_903798375.1 Fraxinus sp. D2006-0159
CGATTTTTACTTACAGCCCTAATATCTACCATAGGATCCATAGATCGTTTAGATTTGGTTGGTGAATTCAATATTAAATTACTTGCATTATAAATATTTTTAATATTTGGTAGTGCCCTTTGATATTAATTTTAATCATTGCGTGATTAAGAAATCTTAGACAGATTTCAAGGACCCAATTAACATTATTTTGTTTGAGAATGATCGGCATGTCTAAAACAAAGAAATAATATTCAAAAACAAAAATGGTACCGAACTTACCTAAAGTGTCCCCATTATGGATTAAGCCTAATCTCAAAATGTAAATCCATTTGTATACGGGGGTTTACACCCCAGTTTACACTCCTCACATGAGGGGAGGGTCCACGATGAATAAAATAATTGTGGCCTCCACTATTGTGAGGGGGCAGGTGGGGCCATGTACACGGGGGTGTACGTCTAACAAAACCCAATCTCAAATACGAAAACAATAATATAACGAAAAAATTCAAGAAAATACAGAGATTTATAATATTCTACTACGTCACTGCGACTCTTCGTCCACCTTACAATGAAGATTGATCTCTATTCTCTACTGAGTGAATAAATGAACAGTATATAATATATAAATATATATATATATATATATATATATATATATAACGGACTCATTGTCGAAGAAGAGTTGTGAGGAGATCTGCATCAATAACACTGATGTCTCTCGAAGCCAGAAGTTCAGAAAGTCTATCACTTAAACCATCAACATCTTTGTGCAGCTTCTTGAGATAATTGCATGTCTCCTTCAGTATCTTTGATGCTGATGCCTATTGCATGTTATAATAAAGAAATACAAATTTTAGCACTAAATTGCAATTTTTTATTTTATTTTTGGAAAGGTTACTGGGTGCACCCGGAAGTAGTCGTCCGTGAAACATTTTAAGTAATTTATAATTTTGAGTCAAATTCAAACTTTAATTAACTACACAACCCCAATTACTATCCATGAATTTTCCGCACATGTCGTGGGACTCAGTACTCACCTCATTATAAAAATCCTAACACATATCTTCGGTAAAGAATGACATAATTGTAGTTTTAATATATGTGCGTGTAAAATAAATACCGTTTAAGGGGCAAGTAACTTTTTTTTTTGCACGCCAACACAGGTATGAACCTAACGTTATATAATCTCCTGCATTGGTGCTCTTGTAATTCAATGGCAATACGATGCATATGAATTGCATGTTCCGTACACATTATTAGAACCCTTAATTTTTTTTCTTTGTTAACACTGTCGAGTATTGTTCAATTTATGTCACCTAAAATGCCGAATGCTGAACACTTCAATAAAAGTTTAAAAAAAGAAGCAGCAAGAAGTAAATCAAGAACTAACCCCTGTATTGCATCTTGAACTAGAATCTGGCAACAGAACCTGTAATTTCAAGATGAGTTCATTAATCTCATCCTCTGTAAATCTTGTTCTTCTGCTAGACATGATGATTTTAAGCTATAAAAACACACACGAAATATATCCAAAAGTTGAGTCAAGACTCAGTGGGGAAGGTGTAAGGAGAGCAATGGGGGCACTTAAAAAGGAAGTGAAGGGCGTGAGGTAGTTAGAAAAGGACACAAATGCAAGCAGTTGCAGCCAAAGCAAATTCACGGAGGGCCTATCGGGGCCCAGTTGTCTCACTCTACAGTGTCATTGGGTCCACAAACTTTTAGACATTTTCCCATAGAAGCTATCCGAAAGCCTACTGTCTAATCAATTTCAACTTTCAAGTTTAGCTTCAATCAGTGTACATACAGAAATCCCCAGATTGCTTAGTGTTACTAACAATGATGAAAACATGTTCCCAGAAAGATACCTTGCTTTTTTTTTTTTTTTCTTCAGTTAATCAGATTGAGCTGTTGGGACTTGGTCGTCTTGTCTGTTTCGTGCATTGCCATTCTGTTTAGGAAATTTTGAGGGTTTATAGTGTTGGGGGACAAAACGAGGTTACATGACACGGTATGAAATATTATCACAACAATAAGAATACAAGAAAGAAGAATTTAATTTGACAGATGAATTAGAGATTTTATTCAACAACTATAATAGAGATAAAATACAATAATTGTGTTCCTACACAATAATTCTAACTTTCAATAATAAAATAACTTGTAAAAAAGAGACAACTATATATAGGGGACATATCAAAATCCTAAAAGGGGTGTATTCAATTGGAACTTTTGAAAACTTTGATGGACTTTTTTTAAGTGATGACTTACATGGATTTTATGGATTTTTTTAAAGATTTATATGGAATTAGTGGAAGTCTTTTGTAGATTTTTATTAACTTTCATTTTAGAGACTTTTATAGAATTCAAAAGACTTTTGAAAACTTTCATTTGAGATATAATTTATGTGGATCTAGTGCAATATTATGAAATTATCACATATGAGGTAATACTTTTCACAATTCTCCCATTTCCTTCATTTCTTCCCATATAATAAAAAAGTATTTTAAAAAGAATAAAAATTTAAGACCTCAATTAAATAAATAATAATTATTATACATAAAAAATAAATTTAATATTCAGTATTATTAATATAATATACCTTTAAAAAAATAAATTTAATATTCAGTATTATTAATATAATATACCTTTAAAAAATAAATAACAAATATATATTTAAATTCAGTTATAAATTAGTCTATATAAAATTTTATAATTAAATTAAAAATAAATATTTTCCAAAAAAATGAATGAAAAAAGAAAAAAAAAGTTTTAAAAATACAATTTAATTCTTTAATAAAAAAATATAAATAAACAACAAGAGAGAGAAAAATAAAAATAGAAACTAATATAATCAATTAAAAATAATAACTTTTAATCATAACTTTAATGTTCGTATAAAGGAAAAGGAAAGAGAAATATTGAAATATAACCAATAGAAAAAATAAGTTTTAATCATAACTTTAACGTTCGTATAAGGGAAAATGAAAGAGAAATATTGAAAAAAATATATATATTAATTTTTTATTTTTTTATTTTTTTATGTGAAAGTCTCCCAAATTTTTGTGATTAGTGAGAGACAATTTTTGAGATTTTATTTTAATACTTTATATTTAAAAGTTAGTACCGTATAAAAGTCTCTAATAGTCGTAAAAAATTGAATGCCCCAGGATTTATAGAGACTTCTAAAATTTTCAACTTTTTAAATTTTCTACTTTTTTGAGGAAAACAAATTCTTGATATTTTGGATCGTAAAAAATTGAATGCCCCAGGATTTATAGAGACTTCTAAAATTTTCAACTTTTTAAATTTTCTACTTATTTGAGGAAAACAAATTCTTGATATTTTGGTGGGTATATATATATATTTATATATATTTTTTTTGGCAATTAGAACAAATTCTAGACATAATGGTAAATTTTTTTTTTTCACTTTTATTGATAATTTCCATGCAAAATAAAGTCAAACGAATGTTATTCGGTATAGTTATTTTTTTTATTTGGAACAAATTATAGACCCAATGGTAGAAAATATGATCACTTTAAATGACAATTTTCATAAAAAGCGAAGTCAAACGGACGCCAAACTTTCTATATTTTCCATGAAAAATTATACCAATCAAACACAATTAATTATTATTTCCAGTAAAATAATTTCTGGACAAATCAATTCCATATAAAACATTTTCTTTTCACCTATTTTTCATATTTGCAATCAAATGGACCCTTAGAGAATCTCTAAAAGTCTACATTGAATATCTTTAAACATTTTAAATCCCAAAAAGTCATTAAAATACACCCCCCTAATAATATTCTTAAAAATGGAAATAATATGGAAAACGTGTGGAATAAAGAAAACAATATTTTTTTCAACAAAAACGTGATGAATAAAGGAAACAATATTTTCTCAAAAAAATCCAACCAAATTTAGGTCACAAACCCAACAAACTCCACATTGACACAAATTCTATGCAACTAACGAAACTCCAAAATTTCTCCACCGAGAGAAAAAATTCGACTGTAAGGAATTAACTGAACTCTTCAACAAGAACTAAACTAACTTCTTCAGCGAACCAAAAATTCTCCACATCTTCCACAATATCCAACTAGGAATCTAAATACTGTTCCGCAAAATTACCCCAAGTTCAACAAAAAATCATAAATGATTTAAGATTTACCAAACAAGGCCGAAACACATCCTGAAATATAATCAACACCAAATGCTTTTGTAGAAGGCCATTTACTAAACTCAATACCTTCAAATAAATTTAAAGCATGCACAATAAAATCAACATCCACGTACGTATTTTCACTAGGTCTATTCTTAGTAATTGTATACGATGGCACTGTAGGCGGTGGCAAAGCGGCATTGCCCATATCATCTGAACTCGATTGAGTTGTATTCTTTAACATGGACCCCAAACCAAATCCCAATAGTAGTGTACTAAACTAAATATCCACCAAGGTGCTAAAGCTTTGCTGATTGTTCTTCATGGATCGTACACACCTAACAAGATGTATAACTGAGACTTCTTCCGCCTTTCCAATACAACACGGACACCTTTGTAAACTCTTAAAGTTCCACCTCAACCAAAGAACTTGTACCCTTTTGAATCAAAAGTACTCAACAAGATGAGATTTTCTTTAAAATTTGCAATATGTCAAACACGATTAATTGTTTTAACTGTCCCATCTACCAGCTTAAGTCAGACTCTACCGATGCCAGCTACCCGACAGGGCGTGTTGGTTTACATGACCATGACACATGCTGAAACTGTTTCATATGTTGAAAATAAATCCCGATTGTGACACATATGAAAAATACAAGTTGTATCCAAAATTCAATCATCATCAGGTTTGGACTTGCCATTAGAAATAACCAACACATATCCATCACTCAAGTAGTTCTCTAAGACATCGGATTACCTATAGTTTCTTATTGCTTTCCCTTCTGATTTGTATCCAATTCCTTTATTCTGCAACTTATTGCAATCCCTTTTGATGTGTCCTTTCTTCTTGCAATAAGAACAAACTTAATTACTAAAATTAGATTTTGACATGCCCTTTTTGTGACCAAAATTAACAACAAGACCTTCTCCATCTCTATTCTCATATCCAACCAGAAACTTTGTCTCCTCTTTTTAAAATAGAGGATCATACGCATCTTTGATGATGAGAGTATCACGTCTATATAAACTCATGTCTCTAAATGAAGCGGGTAACGAATACAAAATAATTGATACTAAATCTTTTTCATCATAATTTACCTCTAGAATCTCTAAATCAAAGACAATCTCCTTTAAAAAGCCAAGAAATCCTCCAACAATCCGTCTTTTGTCATGTGATGAGAATACAAATGCCGCTTCAAGTACAATTTGCTAGTTAAACTCTAAGTCATGCATAATTGCTCCACTTCAACCACAATGCTGCTGTCGTATTCTCTTTCAAAACGTTTTGAAGAATATTATTGGAAAGATGAAGATGAATTTGTGAAAGTGGCTTCTGATTCTCACGTTGTTTCTCCTTCGTTGACTAAGTTGATGTCATCTTATCAAATCCCAACAACGCATCATCCAAAGCCATCTGTTGAATACAACTCACATATTTACATGCCACAATGAGAATCTAGTGTTATGATCTAAAAGCCAAATTTCATATATACTTCATGATTGTCATCAAGAACAAGAACCTTGAACAAATCAAAAAATAAAGCCCTGACACCACTTGTTGGGGACGAAACGAGGCCATACGGCATGATATGAAGTACTGATCACACCAATGAAAATACATGAAACAAAAATTTAATTTGGCAAGTAACTGAAGATTTTATTCAACAAAATCACAACAATTGTGTTTCTCACAATTATTCTAATTTCTGTAATAAATGAGCTTGTAAAGAAGTGCCAACTATATATTGTGAATATATCAAAACCTTAAAAATATTCTTACAGATGGAAATAGTATAAAAAATGCATGGAATAAATGAAACAATATTTTCCCAATAAAAACTCGTGGAATAAAGATAACAATATTTAAAAAAAGAAAAAATCAATCGAATTTGGGTCACAAACCCAAAATTTAGTTCACATTTTCTTGAGATTATTCTAAAGAGGATGCATCAAGGTTTCAGTTGGTTTACCAAAAATGTATTATCTGGTAGTTTGCTAGCATCATCCAGAAATCTGGAATTTTTCATTAGGTATAATACTTGTTTTGCATGTCGAGACATATGTATGATTACATTTAGACAACTCTAAATTTCTTTGTTATTAGACCAAATATTCATTGTAGCCTAGAGAATAGACTCGATAAGCGACATACATTTTAACTATAGACAAGATGTATCAAAATTTCATTTATCAACTGACATTGTATTATACAGCAGTTTGCTACCTATTGGATGAAAACAACCATTACCAACTGCAAATATTTACATTCCATATTTATCTTTGATATGTTTGATATGTACTCTATTTAGAATCAATAATATCAATTAGTATCCTTAATTTAAGGGCCTATTAAAAGCTCATTCCTGTATATATAAACTGATTCACAAGTAATGAAAAACATGTGTTTGACCATCTCTATTTTACCTTTTTATCTTGGTATCAGAGCAGTTGGAATCCTAGGATTTTTTTTATCATGGCCGAAGAGAGCCCTATCCCTATGAATTCCAATGCTTCAAACAACAACACAAATAACAACCAATCAAACACTACCGAATCTAATTATGATGCCTCATCACCCTATGTTCTTCATGCCTCTGATAATCCAGGCACCACTTAGTAACCTGTCTTCTAAGAGAAGAGAATTATCCCACGTGGCATCGTGCAATAACAAACAAACTTCAGGCCAAAAGAAAATTTGGTTTTGTTGATGGATCTATCTAACGTCCACCTTCTGGTTTGCTAGAAGAATTTGCATGGATCAAGTGCAATTTAATGGTAATTTCTTGGATTTTCAATTCCCTTTATCCTATCCTTCACGATAGTGTAGTATATTTCGCAACGGCACAAGATATGTGGAATGGCCTTGAAGAATGATTTTCACAAGGCAATGCTCGTCGCATTCATTAATTGAAAACTGAAATGATGAATACCTTACAATAGGGAATGATTGTTTCTGTATATTACACCAAATTAAAAGGCATTTGGGATGAGCTTAGCACATATTCCCAAATTTCATCGTGTACTTGCGGCTCTGCAAAAGCACTTGCTGTAGAAAAAGAGAAAGAAAAGGTACATCAATTTCTAATAGGCTTGAATGACAAATATAATAGGTGCGCTCTCAGGTGTTGAATACAGATCCATTGCCTTCTTTATCTCGTGCTTATACACTTATAGCACAAGATGGGCGCCGACATTTGGTAACATCGTGATTACCTTCTGTTGAGGCAACAAAATTCATTACTAGTAACGTCAACAGAGTTAACGGCAACTGTAAGCCCACAAGCAATCGTGATCTTTCCAAGCAATTATGTGAATACTGCAAGAAGACCAGGCACAAATAAGACAATTGTTTTGAGTTACATGGTTATCCGAAGTGGTGGGACAAAGGGAAGAAGTCATCCAAAACAAAATTGGCTAATAGCTCATAATGTATGGAAACCTCCGAGGTTAACAATACTATACCAATTAATATGTTGACAAATGAACAGTACACTCAACTTATGTCTATGCTTAATCTTGAAAAGAGTCATGATTGTATTACCAATTTTGTGGGTAAGGCGACATCTCTGTCTAATAGTACAATTGAATGGGTTTTGGATTCAGGTGCTTCTGATCACATGACATGCCATGAAAATATCCTTCTCACAAAAATATACCTCATTTTTCACCAATTAAAATTCCATATGGATCATTCCTTCCAGCAAAGTCTTATGGAAATGTTCATCTTAACCTTCTTGTTACTTTGAATAATGTCCCATATGTACCTTCATTTATATGCAATCTTATATCTATCAGTAAATTAACCAAAATCTTAAACTGTGTTATTTATTTTTTTCCTTCATTCTGTACCTTACAGGACTTAGCCATGAGGAAGCTGATTGGAATGGGTGAATTGGGAGATGGACTCCATTATTTTCGAGCAATAAAATTTCATACGACTGCAAACAAGCATCACTCGTGATTCTAGGCTCCTCATGTGCCCACAATGTCTTGGACATTTATCTTTTGATAAACTGTCCCTTCTTAGCCATTTAGGTCTGGTTATCATTAAGTCTTCTAATAAATGTTGTGACTCTTGTCATAGAGCAAAACAAGCTTGAAAACATTTTCATGTTAGTTCTATTAAAACACACAAATCTTTTGAATTAACTCGTTGTGATGTTTGGGGACCATATCATACCATGTCTCTATTTGGTGGCAATTATTTTTTAAGTATTGTGGATGATTACACTACATTTACGGTTTATTTGATCAAAACCAAATGAGAAGTCTATATGAGGTTGATTCCTTTCATAGCTATGATAAGTAGACGATTTGGAAAGGCGGTGAAACAAATTTGCAGTGATAATGGAACCAAATTCACAAACTATAATTTTTAGATTTTCTGTCAACAAAATGGGGGTTTGACCTAATTTTCTTGTGTCTCCACGCCTCAACAAAATGGAGTGGTAAAACGTAAGCATAGACATGTACGTAAAGTGGCTAGAGCTTTAAGGTTTCAGGCTAATTTGCCTATTAAATTTTGGGGAGAATGTATTTTAACGGCAGAATATTTGATAAATTATGCTCCCACGCCCCTATTGTTTGGAAAGAGTCCTTATGAGCTTTTATTTGCTATACTTTTGTCATTCCTCGATCAAGAGACAAATCCTAAGAACGTGTCACCGCTTGCATTTTTGTTGGTTATCCTCATACTCAAAAGGGGTACAAGGTATACGATTTAACCACACACAAAATTCTCACTTCTAGGGGTGTGACCTTTTATGAACAAATTTTTCCTTTCCAAGATAAAACTTCGTCTTTTTTTCCAAACACCACCATAAATATAATACATCACACCTCATATATCATAGATTCTGATCATCCCACAAAAATCGACACACTTCATTCGACCGCCAATTTTCCTAACACTCTTAATCCCGATCAACCTCTCACACTGTCGGCTCAACATCCCCCTCGTGAAAGAAAGTTACCATATCATTTTCGTGACTTCCATGTTGACTCGCCATGAAGTAATAGTTCTTCCCCCACCTCTTTCAACAATGTTTCCTTAGGTACGTCTTATCCTTTAACTAATCTTCTTTCATATTCAAAATTTGATTCACCATATACTAGTTTCCTTATGGCTATCACTCAAAATGATGAGCCGAAGACCTATAAATAGACCATTAAAGACCTTCGTTGGCAAGAAGCAGTGAAAAAGACATTAGAAGCACTTGTGCAAAACCATACATGGACTATAGAACAGTTACCTTCTGGCAAAAAGGCCATTGAATCAAAGTGGGTTTACAAGATAAAGTATTATTCTGGTGGGACAGTTGAGCGGTATAAGGCTCGATTGGTCGCCAATGGATATACACAAGTCGAAGGGCTTGATTACAATGAGACCTTTGCACCGGTCGCCAAACTTGCCATAGTAAAAACTTTGTTAGCTGAGGCAGTCGCCAAGTCATGGGCATTACACCAACTTGATGTTCATAATGCATTTTTGTATGGCGACCTTGATAAGGAAGTCTATATAATACCACCTCCTGGGTACTTTTCCTCAACTAACAGCCAAGTGTATCGGCTCTGTAAACCCCTTTATGGTTTGAAACAAGCATCTCGACAATGGAATGCCAAATTCTCCAGTGCTATCCTTCGCTTTGGTTTTACCCAATCTAAGACATATACTTTTCTCTTCTTATATCATAGGGGCAGCTCATTGACTGCATTACTTGTGTATGTGGATGATTTTATTATTGCTAGCAATGACAGTACACACAATTCTCTTAAAAAATATTTGGACTCTTGGTTTCACATTAAAGATCTCGGTGCTCTCAGATATTTCCTTAGATTAGAGGTGGCTCGATCTTCTGATGGCATACTCTTATTTCAACGTAAATATACATTGGATATACTTCAGGAGGCAGGCTTGCTTGGTACCAAACCTGTGTCATTTCCTATGGAGCATAATCACAAATTAGCATTAGAGAATAGCACTCTTTTTGATAATTCATCTACTTATCATCGTCTAGTTGGGAGACTCATTTATTTAACCATCACCAGACCAAAGCTTTGCTATTCAATCCATATCCTTTCTCAATTCATGAATCAACCAAGACATGGACATTGGGTGGCAGGCCTTCGAGTCTTACGTTACCTCGAATCTACACATGGTCAAGGTCTCGTTCTTTCCTCCAACTCTGATTTTTATCTTCATGCCTGGTTGTCCTCTCACATACCTTTCAATTATTGGTTATCTTATTTTCTTGGCCGTTCTCCCATTTCTTGGAAAACAAAGAAGCAAACTATCGTATCTCGCTCTTTAGCTGATGCTAAATATCTCTCCATGGCCACTACTGCTTGTGAACTCATTTGGCTTTGTACTTTGCTTCATGATTTAACGGTTAATCCTTTGCCGACTCCACTCCATTGTGATAATCGTGTTGCTATACATATTACTGCTAATCCAGTTCATCATGAGCGCACAAAATATATCGAAATTGACTGTCACTTTATTTGTGATTGCATTAAATCTGGCTCCATCACTACGTCGCATGTTCCTTTTGATCTATAACTAGCTGACATCTTCACCAAAGCTCTAGGCATTAACCAGTTTCACTTCTTTGTTGGTAAGTTGGGCATTTGTAATCTCCATGTTCCAACTTGAGGGGGCGTATTGGACGAAATCAACCATTACCAATTGCAAATATTTACATTCCATATTTATCTTTGATATATATTCTATTTAGTATCAACAATATCTATTTGCATCCTTGATTTAAGGGCCTATTAAAAGCTCATTCCTTTATATATAAACTGATTCACCACAGTCAGTACGTATGCCACGTTATCTACATTATCATTTACTTGCTTCACATTACCAATAATGTTACTCTATGTTGTGGAAGCATATGATCTACTTTGATACATGATATACCCTATGCACATTATATTTTGAAGAAATTTAAACAATCATTATTTCTCTTTATTGTCATTAATTGGAGCGCCACATGGACTCCAAATCTACTTTATACATGTGCAGTAAAGATATTATGATATATTATAGGTTGGTTTAGTCTATATTACGGAGGAAATGCTGTCAAAATCTTAACTAATTATATGCGATATTTTTCAAAGTAATTTGTAAGCCATCGTTCATACAAGCTCACACATATATTTTCAAGGTAGGTAGTAAGTCTTTATATATTGGAGATGCTTATGTTCTCAAGGCAATTCGTAAGTCCTCATTTAGTGGAGCAACTCATTTTTGAGGCAATTTGTTAGACCTCACCTAATGACAGGTTGTATTTCAAAGTCCGACATGCACATGAATATACGGCTTAAACTTGCGGGATTATTGTTACACCTATAAATTATGTGGCTCCTCAATTGGAAGGGTCCCACATATACTGAATCAATATCGACTATTTCATTGGATTAAG
>CAIGRQ010055052.1:0-10254 GCA_903798375.1 Fraxinus sp. D2006-0159
AAATAGATGTTATTATCAAAATAAGCAATATACTATATATTTAGTTTTATTAGTTAAAAATATATTTACTAGAACTTTTTAGTCTTTGTTACGAGTGTTCAAAAATATATTCTGACCCACACTATTATGAGTGTCATGAATTTAATATTTTAAATTAAATTTGGTATGGTATAGATAATCTTTTATGGTATAAGTTCATTAAGAAAAAAATTAAATTTCAGTTCACCATAACCTATCTTTCTGACTCCGCCCCTGCATTCATACATTATAGTTGATCCATACTCTCACCGTACCTTCTTCAATTGTTTCAAATGAGCACTCGACTTTGTCAAGCTCGTGAATGTTGTTTGCCAAGTTCAACTCCGTCATTTGCAAATTATGATTTGAAAAATGCCATGTATACAAGTTCCTTTGCTTTCGAAAGACATTCTATTCGGATGATTATCATTCCATGACTTTTTATTTCGCCAGGCCTTTTGAATATTTTACATGCCAAAGAATAAACTCTGCAACTTTCATCACCATCACATATTCTCGATATCGTCTTAACATATTTGAATGTAGCACTTATCGTAAAGAAGTCGAAATCCATTTATTCACAATCATCAATGATCAACAAGTCAATCCTTGACATGTGGAGAAACGTACTTAAGGACGTACACTATTCAATATCGTGTTATGTAAAGTATTCACAAACTTGTATGCAACATATTTTTCTTCAATTTTCGAACTCAATACATATCGAATCAAAGTAAGCGGGTCAACCCGCAAGTCCGATCAATATCCATGGACCTTTCCCTTCTCTCTGTTCCCTTCCAAAGCTCGTAATCACAACATACGTGGCAAACTCCTATTGGCCTACTTCACGTGGCGTGAAATATTATTGGCTGAAGCAAGTCGACGCACAGTTCCGATTTATATAGTGTAAAATCGTATGTATACACAGATATATAAATATCACTCCATCCCTACCCCACCCCTCAAACTAAGTAGTCATTAGTTTCAAGAGACTTCTTCGTCTCCTGTAGACTCTCTCAGATCGATCCATAAAATTTTGCAATTTCTCCTTGTTCGTGATAAATTTTCGGATTTGAGAATCAAAATTTTGTAGGTTAAAACAATGGAGGATTCGAAACGGAAAATATGGACTATGCAGTGTGTCTTGCTTTTGTTGATAGGTTTCTGCATTTCTCAGCTCTACGCTTCCGACGATGTGGTAAGACGATGTTTTATTTGTATGTAAAAGTGTAGTTTGACTGAATACCCAACAATTTGCTTCTTGTACTTGAGTATAGTTCGGCAGCTGCAATAAAATGGGATCTGATTTGGATTGTTTTCTATTTTCTGGATCTTTGGGTTTTATGAGAAACTAATTGGTTTTTTTTAATTTTTTTGTTGGCTATTTATAGAAATTCTATGACTCGTTTGACGATGCATTTGACGGGCGGTGGGTTGTGTCCAAGAAGGAGGATTATACAGGTATGATTTGTTTGGATCTACGAAATTCTTTTCTTTTCTTTTTTCGTGCGATGTGTTTTAGTTTTAAATCTGAATTGAAGAACTTAAGTTTTTGGCTGGCTTCGTGCTTGAGATTCAGTGCTTTCTCGATTTGAATTCAACTTGCGTACAGGTTATTAAATAACTGTCTCCAAACTCAAATTTAATTGTACAAAATGAGCAAATCCGTTGTACTACACCAATGTTTGGGATTTAATATGGTCGAAATGTCATTTTTATTGAGTTGAGCTTCTCTGGAAAACTTTGGATGAAGTAAGCTTGCCTTTGAGCATGTAAAATACGTTTTGATACCTTGAGATTATACTGCATATTGCCGTACCATGCAATGTAAAACCTGGTGCTGTAATTTTTGTAGAAAAGGAATCAAGAAATTTAATCTATAGTTGTATTTTGTATAATCAGTAAGGGAAACTGATTATTCCTTGTACAAAATGAGCAAATTCTGTGTACTAAACCAATGGTTTGGGGTTTTATATGTTTCGCGGATCTCTGTTTATTGTGTTGAACATTTCTCAAACACTAGCCACCAAGCGAACTTTCGCATGAGGATGTAAAAAATGCTCATTGATCACTTGAAACTCTACTAATTGCTGGTACTCCTGGTTTTAAGCAGATGATGATTATACAATCAAATTTCTTATCAATGTCCGAATTGTTGTTTTGCAGTAATAATCTAGCATAGGTCATAATTATTTGATGATTAGTGTATTCGCATGTTAAGATATATACATGTATTCATGCTATGTCTCTGGTGTGCATTAATGGAATGTATTTTCATCTTGCAATTAATGGCTTAATTCCTGAGGATGCAATAATTGTGCATTTGTGCTTTATGCTGATGTAAACGGTTCTCAGGTGTGTGGAAACACTCAAAGAGTGAGGGACATGATGATTACGGGCTTCTCGTGAGTGAGAAGGCCAGGAAACATGCAATTGTAAAGAAACTTGATGAACCTATTGACCTTAAGGATGAGACTGTTGTCCTTCAATATGAGGTTCGCCTACAGAATGGTCTTGAATGTGGTGGTGCTTATCTCAAGTACCTTCGTCCTCAGGATGCTGGCTGGACTCCTGAGGGATTTGATAACGAATCTCCCTACTCGATAATGTTTGGACCTGATAAATGTGGAACTACAAACAAGGTTCACTTCATTTTGAAGCACAAGAACCCTAAGAGTGGGGAGTTTGTTGAACACCACCTCAAGTATCCACCATCTGTGCCTTCCGACAAATCGACCCACGTCTATACTGCTATCCTGAAACCAGATAATGAGGTGAAGATCTTGATTGATGGAGAAGAGAAGAAGAAGGCTAATTTTCTCTCAGCTGAAGATTTTGAGCCGCCACTCATCCCTGCTAAGACCATTCCTGATCCAGATGATAAGAAGCCTGAGGATTGGGATGAGAGAGCAAAAATCCCAGACCCAGAGGCCAAGAAACCAGATGACTGGGATGAGGATGCTCCAATGGAAATTGAAGATGAAGATGCTGTGAAGCCCGAGGGATGGCTGGACGATGAGCCCGAGGATATTGATGATCCTGAGGCCACTAAACCAGAAGATTGGGATGATGAGGAGGATGGTGAATGGGAGGCTCCTAAAGTAGATAACCCCAAGTGTGCAGAGGCACCGGGATGTGGAGAGTGGAAAAAGCCAATGAAAAGGAATCCTGCTTACAAGGGTAAATGGCATGCACCCCTTATCGACAACCCCAACTACAAGGGTATTTGGAAGCCTCAGGAAATACCAAACCCTGACTACTTTGAGCTCGAGAGACCGAACTTTGAGCCCATCGCAGCCATTGGCATTGAGATCTGGACAATGCAAGATGGCATATTGTTCGACAATGTTTTGATAGCTTCTAATGAGAAAGTTGCAGAAACCTACCGGGCTAGTGCATGGAAGCCAAAATTTGAGGTAGAGAAAGAGAAACAAAAGGAGGAAGAATCTACTGATTCAGAGGGTCTTAAAGGGATCCAGGTAACTAGTTAGACAATCTTATTCTATGCATGCTTTTCGCAATCTGCTTATTGTTAGTTTGAATATCGACCAATTTTTAATTGTCGCAGAAAGTGGTATTTGACTACCTTTACAAGATTGCAGACCTCCCTGTGTTGGGTGATCACAAGGTCAAGGTCTTGGTAAGTCATCGATCAACATTATTCACGTGAATCAATTATTTTTCTGATATATTCAATTGCCAAAGACCTGGAACTTGATTTGCAGGAGCTTATTGAGAAGGCTGAGAAGCAACCAAATGTGACAATTGGAGTCCTCGTCTCTATTATAATTGTCATCTTAACTCTGCTATTGAAGATAATCTTTGGTGGGAAGAAGCAGCCTGTAAGAACTTTAAGTACCACATTAATGGATCTTGTTGGCTGTGATTTACTCTCTCCAGTTATATTCATTTTCTGTTCATTCCTTGCGTATTATTTTGCTTTATGCAGGCCCAAACGGTTGTGGAAACGAAGGAACCTGATGTTGCTGAGACTTCCAACAATCAGGGCAGCACCGAGGAGAAGGAAGAGCAAAATGAGGATGATGCTGCTGCAGCTGCAGCTGCTCCTCGCCGGAGGAATACCAGGCTTGACACTTAGGGGATGAAGATCAAAATGGAAGTTAAAACAGAAATGATTCGTGGTCAGCCAACTCTAGATTTTGGACTTCAGATGATTCTTATCCTGAAATATTTTCACTTCATGACCTTATGCATTTTTTTTGCTTATTTAGGTTTGTTATAGTAGTGTATGGCAATGTATATTAGACGATCGAATGAGATTATGGTGTTTTTCTGCGTGGTTATTCAATCGAGGAAATTTTGAATATGATTGGCTGTAGTTTTTTGAACTTTCAACTTGAATTACCTGCTCTGTTGCTCATATTCACAGGAAATGACTCGTTTTTATGATTTTTCAATAATATAGCTAAGATGTTTTTACGTAATACAATTTTTATAAACCAAAAATTTAAATGCTATGATTATTTAATTTAGGGTTGGCAAACAGTTTGAGCTGCTCGTGAGCTAATTTGAGATGAGCTATGAATCCAGTGGAGTTTGCTTCATGTTTCATTTAGTCTCAGGAGCCAATTTGTTTGGGCTCATGGATTGGCTCATTTGTCAACTCACAAATCAATTTCTTTTTGGAAAAAATTTCAATGATGTTATAAACTAGAGAATGAAAGATCAATAGATTTGTATGTTTTATTAAGAATCAAAGTTTCATATTTATAGGGAATAATTAACGATGGAATGGTAATAATGTCTAGGGTATAGGAGTACAATTGTCATTTACTAATAAATTTACTATTTACAACACTCGTTTCTAAATGACATATTATAAAATATTTGTCTCTTTAAAACTTGTTGACAAAGAACAAAACTTAATGACGTAGTAACATGATGATTCGAAAATAATCCTTGTTGATCTTTTTGGGATTCTTAAATATATAAAAATATTATTTTGAGGGTAAATGTCGTTTATGTTATGGCATTACATAAAGAATATGACTTGTTAAAACGTTATTAGGAAAAAAACACTATGGGAAAGCCCTGATGAAGGAAAATAGTACATTACAAAAGTTGTCTTATTGATAACATTGTTAGGAAAATTCAATGCGACAAAACCTTGGTCAAGAAAAAATAGTACAATGC
The DNA here is from genome assembly GCA_903798375.1 of Fraxinus sp. D2006-0159. Classification (NCBI taxonomy): domain Eukaryota; kingdom Viridiplantae; phylum Streptophyta; class Magnoliopsida; order Lamiales; family Oleaceae; genus Fraxinus; species Fraxinus sp. D2006-0159. Next base: position 5,173 of record CAIGRQ010055052.1, read on the forward strand.
ATATTTACTCCCCTAGTGATTATATTGCTTGAATTATATTCTTCGGGCATGTTAAATCTTTTCAACATAGTATCAAAATCATACAAGATATATTGTCTATAATCGGATTTATTACATACATGAAATAGAGATTTGTGATTATATCCACCACATGATAATTATCTATTTATACAAGTTTTCGCGAAATTCATTACTTTAGATGTTCAGATGGTAGATCCAAAAACTTTCGATTTCTTTAATAAGTTTAATTTTATTAGAATCGCATCCAGAAACTTCAAGCTTCTCTAGTAAATTTAATTTTAGTATGATCGCGTCATTTTATTTGGTCAATCATTACTTTGATCGATATGTTTCAACGAATTTATTCGATTCCTCGTTGTTCATAATATGACGTAGTATATCATGTGTAAAAGTGTTGTCAACAATTTTTTTCGTTTTAGATTTTTTTTTTTTTCCCTTATAATGACATAACTTATTAATATATCTCAATTTTCATTATTTCGGATACGTGAATCTCTTCTGAGATTTTATAATATGTTATGTCTAAATATTCAATAAGAGTATATATCTCCTTAATGTGACTATCTTTACTAATTGCTTCATTTTCATTTGGAGATTTTATATTAGAATCGAATATCATCACACTTCAAATATAACATAAATTTATCAAATATAATAAAAATAATTGTCTTTCAAGACATTAATCCGAGTTGGAGTATTTAAAACTTGTGTGAGATATTGTTAATTAGCAAATTGCGCTATAAAATATCACTCATTTGAGATAAGGGTTAAAACTACACATTTTTCTCGGCATTTCACTTTTTATTTCAGTGCAATGTGGTGAATTAATTGCATTATCGAATAATCTGATGAAGAAATTAGGCTCTAACCATAAACCAATTATGATAGGGAGAACTATGATATTGGTATGATGCATAATAATATCCCCTAAACATAAAAAAGAGAAGTAATTTGTTCTCAATTAAATTAATAGAAGCGTTAAACAAGCAATCATGTTAAACAATTTATCGACATTCCAAGTTATACTTATTAAAATATTGAGATTTATGCCCACTGGTATTAACAAGACATAGTTTTGATTATATAATATGGAAATTATGCTCATAATTTGAATAGCAGACATTATGCAATCATCTAGTATTTGTATCAAATTTATTAAATATAAATAATATCTAGATGGTCAACGTGGACAATGATGGCCCCCATTTACCACCCTAATTAATTTTCGGAAATACGGAAAATCTAATCCCTATTTCAACTAATAATGTTTAATTATTTTCAATAGAGAGAACAAACAATATATAGGAATTCGTTGGATTGAAGACTTTTCCGATTCTTCATTGATTGTCCATTTGAATTTTTTATTTTGCATAAATGTTAATCCAATAATGATATAACAAGTCATGCCAAACAATAAAATTAACTTTTGGTTCGAATATAATATAATTATTTGATTTCAAAAAATATGATTAAACATTATATAATCATATAATAACCAGCCAAACTAATCAATATTAATATAGCATAAGTCGTATATTTTTCTTCAGTGATAAATACAAATTGATAAATTATATATGATATATTTTTCTAAACACGTGTTAATTTGAGAGCACGTTTTATTTTATTATCGTTTCTTCAAAAGCAATATATCAATATTCTTTCGGAATATTGAAAATTATAATTCGTGCTCTTTGAATGCAAGTAATATACTTTATGTTAGATTTTATTTAATTATATTCTCTGGGAACATGTAAAATTTAACTAGAACGTCAATATATAAATGAGTATGGAGAAGAATGGATAGTAAAGAAATAGAGTAATTTAATTCGTGATTTTAACGAGAAATTGATCAATATTCTTCTAAAATATTAAAATTGTAATATCATTCTCTTTTAGAGCAACTAATATTCTCTTAAAATATTAACAATGCTAATGTTAATTCAGGAGCAACAACTAATTATTTGTAACATACATTTATGATTAATATTCTTTTGAAATATTAATAATTGTATTGTGTTTCTTCAGGATTAACAAAATGTACAAATATATAATTCCTTTTTAAGTAATACTATAATATTTTTTTGGAATGTTGATTTAGATTATTTCCTTCCAACAATAATATACAATATTCTTGTGAAATATTGTGTTGGAATATTAAACAAAAAAAAAAAAAAATTACATTCAAACAAATATTTATTTATTATAAATTGGTATAATCAAATCGATATATTATACTTCTTTGTTATATAATTTAAAGTTAGAAGAATACTTACCTTTTCATTAATCAGATTAAAAGAGTTTCTTTATAAACTCAATTAGCCACAACTTCTTGTCTTTATTTGATTGAAGAAAAAAATCTATTTCAATTGACTAAAAATTTGAAAGTAGGAAGTAAATTTTGCTAACTGAAGTAGTTAGAACTTCGTGCTGATAACACATTATAAATTAGAGAATAAAAGAGAAAAGTCAATAAATTTTTGTGTAACCAAAACCCATATTTATAGAGAATGATTATGGATAGAATGATAATAATTTCTAGGGGTTATTGAGATACAATTGTTATTCATTAATAACCTTACCATTTACAAAAAATGCTTATTTTTGAATTTATATTCTTACGTTTTAAAAAAGTATTTAAAAAAAAAAAAACCAAGTCGGCTTGTAGGTCTACGGGCCGAAACGATCCCCTGTTTTGTACACGAGAAAGCTCAACTGAATTTTAATTTCAAGAATTCAATATTTGGCACGAGTGATTATATAGAAAAGGGAAATGTATGATCATCATCATCAAATTAATTTCTTGTGCAAAAAAATTATTTGTTTCAAGCCTTTCAACTACAATTCACAAAAATTCCTGGGATTTCAGACAATACTTCAAAAAGACCAACATATATATTTTATATATATATAAACCTTGGAATTGGTACGACTTTTTAAGCATACAAAACACCCTATAAACTAGCAAACAAGCAAAAAATATTTCCCAATTGTGAAGAAAAAAATAGACTTTCAATTATAAAGAGTCAAAAAACTTTAAAATTACTAAATGTCATACAGACAGGAGGTAGCATTATTAAGAGTTCTATAAATTAAGAAAAATAAATAACAGTGAATTCCAAAAAAAAAAAAATCAAAACTGTTCTCTCACCTCCTAACGACAAAACATTTTTTTTGCTTCTAGGGCCGAGTTTTATGTTTATGATGGACATGACGCCTATATGCTCTATCAGCAAATTATGATGCCTGTAAATTCAAAATATGATTCTAGCCGGTAGAATTGGTTCTGATACTGATACAGGCAAGAAAAGCTTGTATTCAACGCTTTCCAGCAGCTTTCCTCTGAGGTGGTGCTGAGTCCTCATCATCTGACTCAATATCACCATATTCCCACATGCCGAGTCTCTTGTCTCGTGCTTCTGTCTGGAATTTTTCTAGCTCATCCATAGCCAGCTGCCTATCTTTGGACTCCCATTTCCTCCTTTTCTCCAACCTCGCGAGTCCATCCTGAAAATTTTACATATTTGATCACATTTTAACAGTTGGCTAAAACAGAAGCAATATAATATCGACAAACCATTGATTCTGTTATGGATTCATTCAACCCTGATGTCCTATATGGTTCACCATCAACGTGAGAATTATGTCCACTCCATTGCAGATGGAGAAGAAGATTACAAGGTCTGGCACCTCTTACACATGCAAAAAAATTCCTTTGTATAGTAGGAATACTAGGGAAATGTTCTACCCATAACCATTATACGGACCTATAATCAATTTCCAAGGTCACCTATTAAACAGGTAATAATGTGCTATAACTGTTGACCATCTATTTGGATACACTACTAAAGGATGTTGGGATGCTGATATAATTATTCACAGTACAGGACATGCTTAAAGAACAAGGTTATTTGGATACACTATACTAAAGGATGTTAGGATGCTGACATAATTATTCGCAGTACAGGACACGCTTATAGAGCAAGGTTAACAAAAAAAAAAAATGCCAGAGAGGAGAAAGTAGACATTCGAACCTGTAGCATGGTAGCATTTATGCTGATGTCAGCTTCTGGATCAACCAAAGTCACCATGAATATGGTACCAGTTCCTTGCCCTTTAACTTTGCCACCTGATGTGTCCCTTTCTTCAATTATGGCCTTGAATTCTTTTGGACCACTAAGCAAGTGTTCACTCAGGCGAAAAGCTGCTTCTTGACCATAATCCTCCTCCAAGGTTGGAACCTTGAGATATGCAAGACTGCAAAGCTGAGCCAGGCCCGGGGCAGAGGATACTGAAGGATCAATAGGACGCAGCTGACTGAAAGTAACTGCTTCTTGGTTTCCATAATCGATGTAAAACACCTCAAACTTGTCATTTGAAGACTCCACAACACCTCGAGGAGCATTTACAATCTCCATATTCCAATTAAGAGTGCATTAGAAAGACTAACAATGTAGTGATGTATTTTGAATGATGAAAATAATATAGACAAAAGAACAAATTAATAAGTTTCATAAAAGATGGACTAGAAATATTAACAATTAGTTGCTAACATGGCTCAACAGATGTTGAATGAGAAAACCGAAAAGGATATGAAGCATAAAGCATATGACTAGAAATAAGCATAAAACTACAGAAATTTTTTAACAGTTATGGTAATGAATTGTGCCATTTTTCACGGGGAAGAAAACTAACAAGATCTAGAATAACAACGGGACAAGTTCAGGAAAATTACAAGACGCTTAAATTTCGAAGAATTAAAAAAAAATGTTTGAAAAATATCCATCAATTTTTTAATATGTTCTTCCATTATTTCAGAATATTCTAACATTTTGTGGTATTTAAGTTTGATCGCTTCCACCAAACATCTGCAAGTGTTCAGGGTAAACATATAATAGACTTTCTGAGGGTAGTTTCTCAATCCAAGCGTACCAACTTCCCAGGACACAACATACTTGAATTAAAAACAAGCAGAGGATTTCAAGTTGCATACCATTGCACGGTTCCAAGAATTATCGGCACTAAACTGAGCAAGAACTATGTCACCCTTTTTCGGATTGAAGG
>CAIGRQ010055060.1:0-15895 GCA_903798375.1 Fraxinus sp. D2006-0159
CCTTCACACTCTTGACGACCATGTAGTCCACATACACTTCTATGACACTTTCGAGTAGGTCTTTGAAGACCTTATTCACCATTATCTGATAAGTTGCCACGACGTTTTTTAGATCGAACGGCATGGTTGTATAACAATACATCCCAGGATCAATTATGAAAGGTTTTCTCCTGATCTAACTCTGCTATGGAGATCTGATGATACCTGAAAAACGCGTCTAGAAAACTTAGGTGCTCGTGACCCGATGTGGCGTCCACTAGGTGATCTATTCTGGGTAGAGGGTACGAGTCTTTTGGACATGCCTTGTTGAGTTCGGTGTAGTCTACATACATATGCCATTTCCCATTCGTTTTTTTCATCAGGACGACATTTGCTAACCACTCGGGATACTGCACTTCCCTGATGAAACTTGCCTGCAGTAGCTTATCGACCTCGACCTTTGCTGCTGCTTGCCGCTTCGGGGCAAGATTTCTTTTCTTCTGCTTTATCGATTTAGTACCCGGTAAGACACCCAGGTGATGTTCTGCAACAGACGGGTCAATCCCTTATATGTCCTTGGGCTCTACGTAAAAACATCAAGTTACTTGTCAGACACTTCACCAACTCCTCTTTCTCGCCCTGCTCCAATCTTGTCCCCACGCTGAATTCATTTCCTCTTGCCACCATAATTTTTTTTGTAGTGTCGAGGGGTTAGATTCGCCCCCTTGGGGGAGGGGGGGAGGCTCGAGGTCCAGCTTCATCACTGGTGGGGATCCTTTTGTCCTTATGCTGTCTACGTAACACTTCCCGTAGGACTATTGGTTGCCCCTCACACATCCCACACTTCGACTGGTTGGAAATTTCATCACCTGGTGGTACGTACAGGGGATGGCCCCTGCAGCATTCAACAATGGTCGACCGTAGATCGCGTTATATGCCATGGGGGTTCTAACGACCAGGAAATTTGCTAGGATGACCACACTTGTCGGGTAGGATCATCACCTGGTGGTAAGTAGAGGGAATGGTCCTTACTGCATTTAACAAAGGTCGACTGTAGATTGCGTTATACGCCTGGGGGGTTTTGACAACCAGAAAGTTTGCTAAGATGATCGCACTTGCAGGGTAAGTGCCCAATGTTACTAGTAGCTCTACTGTTCTTTCTGGTATTACAGTAGCCCCTCCAAATCCTATAAGGGGGGTTGACACTGCCTTCAACCTTTTTTTTGAAATTTTCAATCCTTGAAATGCTTCCCAAGTGAGCACGTTAGCTGCGCTCCCGCCATCAACCAACACCCTTTTGACATCATAGTCTACTATGTCGCCGACTATTACCAAGGCATCATCGTGGGAGGTCACCACACCTGTCAAGTCCTCTTCACCAAGAGTGATGCTCTGATTAAATCTAACCCTTTTCTGAATAGAACAGGTTGCAGCTGTTCGTGTATAGCTTTTTCTAGCGAAGTTTGAGTCTCCACCCACCGCAACTCCTCCAACAATTACATTTATAACACCGGCTCTAGGTGTCGATCGATCCTCAACCTTCTTCTTACCTCAATCATTCCTTGCATACTTAGTCAAAAAGTCCCGCTACAAAAGGCGCTTGATCTCCTCCTTCAAATGTATATATTCTTCAGTTTCATGCCCATGGTCTTTATGGAAGTGGCAATATTTGCTCTTGTCTAGTTTGCCATCTGATGCTGCCATCGGCCTCGACCATTCAAGTTCCTTTATATCTCGAATTTCCACCAATATCCTGTCCCATGGAGTATTCAAAGGGGAGAAGACTTTGACTTCCTCCCGTCTCTGCCTGATCAACCGATTCTGAGAGTGCCCCCTGCTTAAATGTTCATTCATTTGCTTGCCCTTGTCAATGGGTTTACGTGCATCGCCTATTTTTCGCTTATTGCTTCCCGTCTCCCTTCTTTCTCTAAGATTTTCGTGACCTTTTCTGCTTCTTCTTTGTTAGCATACTTGTCACCCTTCTTCAATAAGTCATGCATTGACTTAGGGGAATTTTTGGAAACTGACATCTTAAATGCCCAATTTCACGTCCCATTCATTGACGTCACTACTGCAGACATCTGAAGGTCCTTTATACCAAGTGTTACCTTGTTGAATCTAGCCAAATATTCCTACAAAGACTCATCCTTTTCTTGTACCACCTGCATCAGTCCAATAGCTATTTTTCGTTTTCTCTAGCTACTCACAAAGTATACCATGAAACTCTTGGACAATTCGTTAAAGGTCTTTATAGACCTGGGTGCCAGTGTGGCCACCTAGTCTCTAGCCTCCCTCCTTAGCGTCGGGGGAGAAGATCTACACATTACTGTGTTTGGGGCTGCGTAGAGCCTTATTAAGTCAACAAAGGTCCGCAAGTGGTCCAGCGAGTCCGTGACTCAGTCATATGCTTCTATCATTGGCTGTTTAAAGCCTTTCGACAAAGGTACGACCATAATCTCAAGGGCGAAAAGATCTTCCTCCAGGACCATCTACCTGTGCCTGTTTTTTCTCTTGGTTAATGCATCGTCTATCTTCTAGGTTATCATCTCCTCTATTTTCTTTTCCAAATCTGTCACGGGTTGGGAAATCTGTGGAAACACAAACCCTAAAGCCCTCATGTCTCATGTTGTTGGCTAAGTAACATGAGGGATAACTGTTTGAGCCACCTGGTGTGGTTGCTCACGTAGGCCTCAGACGAACTCGACGGAGGGGCTACTTATTGCGGTGGCGGTAGGGGTCATGACCCTTTGCGACAGACTCCGACTCCATCTCTACTGTATTCCCGACCAAGCGTGTTTCACTCCTAGTCCGTTTTCTTGACATAGCTTTTCTGTTCAGTGAAAATTCCCACAAACGGCGCCAATGAAATGTTTACGAGATTGTCATCTGTGCTTACCTTACTGAGTGCGGTGGTCCAGCTGCTCCGGTCAGTGGTTGCTACCTGCAAAATGAGGTCGGGACTTTTTTCCCTGTTGTACTTTCGGCGTGAGAATCAGTAATCCTTTTGAGAGAGTAGGAAGATAGTATAATGCGAATTCATGTAGTTCAGGTTTCAAGAAGACAAACCTTTCTCACCTTGGAGTTATTTACAGACACCTGTAGCTATGCGTACGTTTGGGCGGTTGCTGGTGCCACGTGTCCCACGTAAGCCTCTCTACTTCCCCCACGTTCGGGTAGAATGACCTCCACTCTTCAAGTGGTTGGTTGTACCCACGTTCGATGTTGGGCGGTTCCTGTCTGGTTCATTGTCATTTACGTGGTTAAGTATGACGTTGAGCTTATTGCGATAGACAACATATGTAAGCGAAGAGGGCCACCTAGGGTCAACGGCTTCGTTGAGGTAGACAACCTTATGTTAGTAGACGATCCACGTGAATGTAGAGGGCCTCATGGGGGTCGACGACCTCTCGAGGGGTCGACGGCCTTACTGAGGTGACGGCCTAACCAGGGTAACAATTTCATGTTGGTAGATGTGTAGTGTATTTCGGAGAGTGTTGACCTTATTTGTTTGCGTGGTTAATTAACAATGTCATATTATATCAAAAATATTGTTCAAAAGATAATAAAATTGGTTGTGGAATAAAAAATGAAACCTGAGGCCAAAAGGATGAACTATGTGACCACATAGGCCATTATGACATGCGGTCACATAGCTATATACCGAGACTAAAGACCACGTGACTGCATTAACTATGCGGTCACATAGAGAAAGAAAATAGTTGTTTTATGGCCGTTGCTATTTGAGTTTTGGTGGCTTTTCATTTGATTTTAGCATCATTCCAAACCTATGCGACTGCATAGAGGAAGAAAATAACTGTTTTATGGCCGATGCTATTTGAATTTTGATGACTTTTCATCTGATTTTGGCATCATTTCGTGAAAAACTATTGTGGCCTATATATAGTTGATCAATGTTCAAAGACATAATAATGAATATCATTCTTGAAAACATTTTTATTCCACACATGATTGAAATAAAAAATTCCTTTATATCTATTATGAGCATGTATTATAATGTCTACCGTGGGTGTGACAACATCCGGTGTTGTCTTTGTCAATTTTGATTTAATGCCCATGGTGGGCATGGGTTATAATACCTACCGTGACTATTGCAACATCCTATGTTGCCACGTCAATGATGTACATTATATCCCTTGTCCATTACGGGCATTAGATCATTTCTCCTTCATCTTAATCTATTCAAATTATATTCTAATAGCTTTAAACATCAAACCCAAGGAAAAAAAAAATAACAATAACTAATGCATTATTCAGGCTTATTGGAATGGAATATCCATATTGGATGAGTTTGCAGAAAGAGCGCGAATTACTACACATATATGTAACTTCTTTCAATTACTCCATTCGTCCCATTTATATATGTTTATTTTGTTTTTCACATGGATTAAGAAATCTTATTTAATATCATTGGAAAAGTAATTTTTGCCAAAAAAAACTTCTAATTTACTCTAATTTAATTATCAATAACTAGTAGTAAATTATTATTGGAAATAATAAAGAAATAAGGCTATATTAGTTTTTATTGAATAAATATAATGTAACGAATCAAATAAATATAATTCTTAACGTAGGTCACTATGTGATTATCAGGTGACTAAATTAATCATGATGTGGTTATATCATAAAAGAAAGTGAATCGTTAATTTGGTACTCCCTCCGTTCCATTTATATATACTTACTTTCCTTATTTTTTTTGTTCCAATTATATGGTCTTGTTTCTTTATTAAGAAAGTTTGTTTTGTTTGTTTACTAATTTATTCCTATTTATTTACTACTTTCAATAATAATTTACTACTAGTTATTGATAATTAAATGGGGGTAAACTATGAAAGTTTTTGGCAAAAATTATTTTTTCAATAACATTAAATAAGATTTCTTAATTCGTATGAAAAACAAAACAAGTATGTATAAATGGGACGGAGTGAGTATTTGATATTTCTATATTGGTGAAGTTAGAAATGAGAGAGGAAATATGAGTTATATACGAGGGAAATAAAGTCACGGAGAAATGGGCATTATAAAAGCATTTTCAAGCTCTTTAAACATAAAATCATTTATATTTTAAAAAGTCAATCATTAAAATTATGCTCTAAAAGACTCTTTAAATTAGTATTTTAATTTAGGAAACGAGTTTGTGGAGAGCCAAAATTCACTATTTATAATTAAATGCATTCAAAATATTTTAATTTTGAATAGAAGAAAATAATATAATAAGGGTGTGTTTGAGTCGTATTATTTTGGAAGAATGTATTTTGGAATAGTAAATTGATGGAGAATGTGTGGTTGAAAAAGAAAGAAAAATTATTGATATGAAGAAAAATATTATTTTATTGAAAAATGTGTGGTTGAAAATGAGTAGAAGAATGAGAATGAAAAAAATAATGTGGATCAAACAGGGGCTTAGTTCATGATAGATGAAAGAGACATAATCAATTCAGAAAGGAGAAAGGAGAATAGAAGAAAATAATATAATAAGGGTGTGTTTGAGTCGTATTATTTTGGAAGAATGTATTTTGGAATAGTAAATTGATGGAGAATGTGTGGTTGAAAAAGAAAGAAAAATTATTGATATGAAGAAAAATATTATTTTATTGAAAAATGTGTGGTTGAAAATGAATAAAAGAATGAGAATAGAAATTTTAATGTGGCCAAAAAAGGGGCTAATTTGGAGGGAAGATAGTGAAAATAAAAGATTTGGAAAAATAATAAATATTTTTTTAGAATAATAAAATTAAGTTTTTATGGGAATAAATTAAGTGTTAAATATAAAGAGTAAGTACTTAAAAATTTTTATTATCTAATTTTATTGATGCACCCTAAATCATAGAATATACCATTTAAAAATGCTAACAATTTAATCGAGCATAGGGTTTCTTATATGTGCGGGATACGCACTGTGCACACGAGTACATTATAACCCCTTGGTCCGTTTTGGATCAGAAGACACGAGTTCTCTCTTTCCCGCCTCATTTTTCATTTCTCTCTTCACAAATTCACCATCATCTCACCTCCAACCAGAGAAATTTTTACCAATTTCTTCTATCTAAATTTCACTCCCATATTTCAAACAGTATCGCATTCTGGAACGTTGTTTCAACATTTTGGTCAGAATCGCAGAATATGGAACGGGTCCAATCGGTGCTACTTGGCTCGTTTTTGTAAGGAATCCCTTCCGAAATCCTCATGGTTTCTCAAATCTCACAAAATTTTGAATATATAAGTATAATTCATCATCTCATTTCATACTTTTTGTTTAATTCATTTTTGACTACTTGTCCTGTTAGTTTTTTTTTTTTGACATCTCGAAGCTCCTTTTCACGAGCTTTGAAATTTTATTTCGGGAGAACTCCCAGATCTGCTCTGGATGAGAACTTGAGCCATAAAATTACTGATTCAAAACTTCGGAAGTTGATTTTGTGAATCTCCTCGGAAATATACTATTTGCAAGCATGTAATCGTGTAACTGCTTCGCTCCAGCGTCACCTATTATTTATTTGCAGTAATCTACTTGTTCATATACATAGAGGCATGAAGTATATCTCTGCTGGAATTACTGGTTCTAGGTGACTTCTATTTACTATCATCTCTGTTTCTCCAAATATTAACGAACTGTCGTTTGGATCATTTTTATATTCCAGTCATTCTTTAATTAGATCCTGCACATTACACTAAAGCCGTGACAATGGATATTGATAGACGGTCAACTTTTCGAGAGATTAGTATATCATTCTTACTTTTAAATCCTTATTTAAGATACTTTCATTTTCATTGCATGTCATTCATGCTTCTTTTGTTAGTTTAGTTGGCATTTGAATTTATTGATGGATCAACTTAGTTTTCTTTTAATAATTTCAATTCGAAAAATGCATTGTCTTTTTGATGGATGTGTTTTGAAAGCCCATGTTTGCTGTCACCAGTTCATGTGATAGTTTATGAAGCTCAATATTAAACTAAGTTTCAACTGTTTAAATGTCAGGATGGAATGATGGAGTGCCAGAGTTTTGGCAGCAATTACCATCCCTCCAGTCAATCCAGGAAGGTCTCTATAGGAGTTCTTGTTGATTCCATTGAAAACTCAAAAGCGAAAAATATCAAGGAGCAAGAGGTGGAAAAATTAACTTCTACCAAAGGGAATTGTATCGAAGATGGCATAAAGAGCAATGGATTTACTCCAATTGTGGAAAAACATGTGGTGGCTTCAGAGCAGGATATATCCTCTTGGGTTTCTATTAGATCCTTCAACCAAAAAATACCTACTTCAGTGACAGTTAAAGATGCAGAACATACTCCGAGTTTCCCATCCACTAGCAAAAGGTGCAATAGATCAAAGGTTCCAAAGACAGTATCAGCAGTACATTCTGTTCAGGTTTTTGGCAGCAAGACGACAGCAATAGAATCTGATGAAGTCAACAAGAAGAAATTTGGTAAAGCTACCTACACAAGGAAGTATGGGGAGATGGGTAATGCAGAGCATGTGAATAACCTTGCATTTGTGACTGAGCCAGAAGTTCTGCCAGATAAAGGGGATAAAACTAACAAATCAGAAATGGGGGGCACCGAAGCTTTGAGAATGAAACTTTGGGAGATCTTAGGAAATGTTTCTTCACCAAACAAGGAGTGTCCTAGCTCCCTGCCTGTCAATACAGGCACAAAAGACTCGCATCCAAATCACGAGAGCAATAGAAAGGGTAGTCCAGCTGGAAAGCTGAGACAAAATTCAGACACAATTGAAAGTGATTCTGAAAAGTCTGATCATGCTGCCAGGAGAACATTGACTCATTCTTCAACTTGGAAGAAAGCTCCCACTAAAATGCAATCATGTAAAACTGGAACTTCAATATTCACATCCTACGGAAAAGAATATGCAGAGAAGAGTGTATTCTCCTTCAGTGGAGAATGGTCTGCGAAACTATATGATACTGCCAATGGTCGTTCTTTGCCTTCAAAGAGGAAGAAGAGTGAGAGAGAGAGTTTTGGAGTTGGTACCAATCAGATGTGCTTTCATGAATGCGAAAATTCAGCGGAGAGACAACAATCAGAAAATAAGAGAAAATCAATACCAGTTGCCCAGAAATTGACATCAGCTGGAAATAATATCACAACCAATAACATTTCCCAGGATGAGAGAAACGGTGTATATGTTAAGCCCATAAGTGGTAATAAGAAAAAATTTACAGATGAGTCTTTGCTTAACATAACATCTGAGCAGTTTAGGGATGTTGTTGAAAGTCCAGAGATGAAGGAAAAAGACTTTGCTCATTCTATGCTGAAGAACAGAATGGATCCTATTCTTGATCCTCAGAGCCCCACTTTTGAGATCAAGTCACCAATTCTAAGTTCTTCTCTAGGCTCTCCATCAAAAAGCAATCAGGGGAAACATCATGATCAGACTCCCTCTGAGAGAATATATTGCACAAGGGACATCCAAAGCTTCAAGAGTTTGTTGCATTCAAAGTCAACTCAGTACCAATCAAATGCACAGCCAGAGTTATCTGTATCCTTATCATTTCAGTCACAACAATGATAAGTGCCTGTTTGACATTCATTATTTCATTTTATGATTTGTTACATGACCATTTTCAACCACACATTCACACAATAAAATATTTTACACGTATACCAAAAACTTTTCTCCACTTTTTAACCACACATTTTCCTAAAAATCACTATTCAAAATTCATTTTTCTACACTAATGATTGTCAAACGGGCTCTAACTAAGCACAATCATATTTAAATATTTTACGTTACATGGTTCAATACCTTTTCTTTTCCTTAATTGGAAATAAAGGATGATTCTGGAGAAATAAAAGATTCTCCAATTATGAAATCAAGGTTGAGCCTGGAAGATGTAGAAAATAGGATGTCTAATTCATCTTCTGATGAGATGGATTCTGAGAGCTCTGAAGAAAATTTAAATATTAAAGGTTACAGCAATGCTTCAACTAGTATTAACATGTGCATATATATATTTATGCACTAATTCCCTAGCAAGTAGTATATAGTATGCTCATGCTTAATACATAGCATGTTCAAGGACCCTTTTGGGATAGGAAAACTGATACGGATTCAAATCCCTTGCAAATAATGTGCTTGTTTGAGTTTCGTCACAAAAAGAGGAGTAATAGGTTCCACAGAATGTGTGGATAATAAGTGTGTAATAGTTGTGAATGTGTGGATGAAAGTAATATTGACGTTGTTTTCAAATTATAAGGAGATTATAATGAAACCCAAACAAGCATAATAGATAGTATGGTCGTGCTCAACACATACCATGTTTGAACATGACACTTGGATTATTCTCATCATTGAATGAAATTTTGTTCGTTTTGTTGTGATCATGTTTTAATCATTGAGTTCAAACTAAGACTTGTGGATAGATATACATCTATAAGGTATATCAGATGGAGTTTTTCTTATCGATAAGCATGTGTAATGCTTAGATTGATGTATTACTCTCCTTGCACATGCTTTAATGTGCATGCAATATATAGTACGACTACAACAATAAAATTCTGACATCACTAAATCCTGACGCCTCTTATGGCAAATTCTGTGAAAATATAAGCATGTGCTACAGATATCTCATTTGCATAATGAAGAGGATCCTAGATCTGTTGGATATGTTAAATTGTATCTTTTTGAAAAAAAATGTTTATGAGAAAAGGAGTTCTCAAAGCTCTGCTAACTGAATGATGGTGCACATAATTACCCAATGTAGGTAGTCCTGGAAGAAGCTTGTGAAGTTCCGTATGGATATAGAGGTTCCAGTGACAATATATAGTGTTTCTTTACTTCTCTGATTTATAGTTAACACAGTAGTTTTATGAAATATCCTTGGTTCAAAAATACTGTGTTCATTTTTTAGGTAAAAGCTAACATTATCTTCAAGGTTGTCAGGTTTTACCATTTAATAAGGCTTATTTGCTCGATAAGGGCATACGATAACTGATGGTTTGTATGTGATGTGGTTGGGTGGTATAACCAAGATTGCTTAGCTGCAATGGCATAGAGATAGATGATCCTCTTCTGAGTAAATTCCACATTTTAATATTTTATGGTTATGCAGGTTGCAGGGAATCAGAGCTATTTTTCCCTGAAATTGGTAGTGCTAATAGGCAGGAGTTTGTAAGTCTTCAGAGTGAAAGGCTGGGCCACGAGGAAGGTGTTGAATTGACCGGATTTAGTCCTGCTTCCAAGTCATTTAAAGGTTTACCGATGCTAATATCAAATAACCTTCTTCTCCTTCCTGTAGTAGTCTTTCGACATGCTATCTAGAAATTGATCTTTGTCAAGTTTATATAGTTTTTATTTTTTCATCTGCACAAATGAATAGGAACTGAAAAAAGTAGCAAGCTTCAGGCATACTTATATCAAGAGGACAGGTTCGTTAGGTTTTTTTTTTTCTCCATTAAATTGTAATGTTAATAATTTAAGAGAATATGGGACATTGCTAACCAATTTTTTTTGAATTTGATTTCCTTTGTCAAAATTTCAGTGCTATAGCTCTAATTGCTATGGCTTTAGATCGTGTTAAAACCAAAATGAAGTCTGCAACTAGCAAAAAAGCTGCTAAAATTCTGAGGTCAGCAGCTGAGGGAATACACTTGCAATTGCAGAGTGCTGAATCTCAGATCAAAACAGATCTGTAAGTGCCATATATTTATAGGCTTACAAATTCAAAGGCTTTATTTCTTAAGCTGAGTCTTATATGTTTCAGGGGAAAGCTGACCAGTCTTAGTGAATCGAAAAGGACAAGTGTAGAAACTAGATTTGAAGGTATGTATTTCTAACAAGTTAAGAACTTGGTTGAGTCACTATTCTGTATATATCTTGTTACCTGGTTAATCAATTTTAATGCTGCTCATTGCCCATGAATAGAAATAGAGTGAAAGTCATCCCTGAAGCTCAACGGTCTTGGCCATGGCAAATTTATAAACTCACCATAACACGGTTATGATCAGGCTCAAAATTTGGTCTTTTGACCCAGTTTTATTTTTCCTAATTTTCTTTATCTTTTCTAACTCGAAATAAAATAGTAAGTTAGCAGTTTGATCACTCACAGCATTTGCATTAAGATCAGTTTTAAGTCATTGAATGAGACAATAACTTGTATTTTTTCCTTACAACTACTGTTCCATTAACATCTTAGAATTGTTTACTGTAGAAGATATACAGTCAGGGCTGCTTTGGCTTAATAAGCTTTACACAATTCGAACCAGGCTGGCATGGGCCATCTCTGAACATCTGTGTTGTCTGAGCCTGGTCCAGCCCATTGACAGCCATATTTGTCTGCTGGCTGTTTGCTTGCATAGTTATGTGTATATTGTGAAATACTGCTTTCTTCCTCCCCTATCCTGTCCCCCCTGAAAAAAGAAAAATGTTTATTGGTTGAGAAGAGTAACGTAAGAATTTAATAATGTCAAAATTGATTGATATGAAATTCTTTTGAGTCACAAGTGAAACGGTCAGGAAAAACAGTGACAGCACTCAGTTTTTCATGATATTTTAATACAAATACGTTTATTCGTAAGAATAAAATTATGAAGTGCTCTGGTATGGAAGTTTGTAATTCACCATCCTCTAGATCATATTCTAATGATGATAACAAATGATAGACCACCACATGAAGAAACGGGTGCTTCAGTCACTTGCTTGTCGCCTCTTCCCTTAAGTTCTGGCCAGTATAATTAACTACTTACATAAATTGGAACAATACCTGCAGTGTGCTATTCAAGAAGTGCAACAATTAATAAATGAATTTGCATGATATGCTCTCAATAGTCATCATGTGGATCGATGACTGTTTCACACTTAAATGGCCTGAGGTCTGCAGTGTGCTATTCAAGGTATAAATAATTTCTAAATGCATTAGGTTGCCAATGATGAGATATACTCTTAATATAATGTTCGTGCAGATCCATGACTGTTTGATACTTAGTGACCCTAGGATGCCTTTCTATTCTTGAATTATAATTGAGTGAATCGGGGATGCAGAACAACAGGAACAGCTACACGACATATATAAAAGATTCAAAGAAGAGATCGATCGGCACCTTGTGGATTACAAAAGCTTAATTGAAGATCTAGAAGAACACAAGATTGAGCTTAAAGGAACCATGAACAAACAAAGTATGACTTTCTAGTTCTGTAACTTACTTTTTCAACTTTCCATCATGTTTGTTTTCAATAAAATTCCTCGTACATATGTGAGTTAAGAGGAAATGTGAAAATCTTTAATTATTATCACCTTTTTCCCTCTATCCTATTGTTCTGTAACTGTTGATAATTTACTACTATATGTTTGCTTTTACTTTATTTTCACAGTAACATTATATTGAAACCTAGAGAAATCATTGAATTGCTTTGGTACATATCACTTAGTTTATATCGAAGTTCAAAACTTGTGGTACTTGCATCCACCTGAAAAGTGCATACTAGTTGATAAGTTGTGCTGCTGGTCATAATGGTTTTCTGCGGCTTTAAGCATATTAAATATTTCCTACCGCAAAATATGCAGCACAAAGCAGAATAAGAAGAATGGTCTATGTCATGTATCAGATAAAAATATTATGTTGTCTAGAATAGCAGACATTGCATTTGAAGCAAATCTCAAACATTACAGTTCTTCTCTTCAGCTTTCTGTTCTTTAAATTCATCCACTTTTTTTTGGATATATTACTCTTAATGGACAAACTTTGATCAAGATATTTTTGTTTGTTCATGCCTTAGTAAAATTGAATGAACACTTCAAGGAGGCTACTAATATACCTGGAAAGAATAAACTTTTACATGGTGCCTTTTATAGCATTAAGGCAAACTGGCAAATATCAGAAAAGATTAAGAGACAACCATTGCATTGGTTAGAGCACTTTCATCTCTGTAGTGATAGTTTGCGTGCATTTGTCATGGACTTGATGCCGTTCATCATAAGCAGGTTCATTGCTGACTGCTGACAAATTCTGACATACATATAATTTGTTTTTGAAATTCCCAGGAACAGTACATAATAGGATTCTCTTGCAAGGGCAACAAGCAATTGATATTCAATTCAAGGATGCTCAAAAAAGAATCACAGCTGTCCACGATGTTAGTTTCTTACATTTAAAATTTGGAATAGGTATCAGTGTCACATTCCATATGGATTGCACAATTTGCCTGTAATTAAGCTATGTTTCTCAGATGTTAATAATTACACTTACATACTTTGTCAAACACTTGTATTGTGTTTTTAGTTCTTTATTCATTTGCACTTTGTCAGGAGTCTGAACCTTGCTAAAATAAAAAACCGTCTCTTTTACCTCTAATTTCCATTGAAAGAAAGAGAACACGATACAATAGTTCGTAAGACTTTCTCTTATTTGAGATATCATTTCTTTATATTAATATTCAAGTACTATTGCCTTATCAGTACATCTGACTGTGATCATATTCTTCTTCAATTAGGAACGTGTAGGTCAATAGCTTCTGAACAATAGGTTTGAAATGTCAAGAAAGAAATCATAACAATTTGAGTTTTAGTTGTCTGTCTACTGTCTTCCAAATAATTGATTTTTTTATTTTTTTCGTTCGTTGTTTATGAGACTTGGATGTATAACAAGTGAGGTTGTTTTGTTATTATTGCAGCGGGCTAAAGAGAAGATGCTTCAGTTGAAACTTGTGATTGAAGAATGTATAGAAGAGGGGGCCTTCAGTTGATATTGTTTTTAATGTTGATGGCTAATATGGAGGTGTTGTCTAAAGTTGGATTAAAATTCCAGATTTTCTCGTGGATGCTAATAGCCAGGTTATTTTAGTGCAAGTCCTTATTTTATGCCTAAATTGCGATCATGCAATCATTTTCCAAGAGTGAATGATCGCACATTGTAAAGAATATTCACCTTTACCGGCTAAGATCTTGCAATAATTTTGGGACTTTTGTAGCTTACTTACGTTCTCTCTATATGTTCCTTGTGTTTAATTGACATGAAAAATGTTTCCTAAAAAAGAAAATGTTTTTCTTGTTTTGAGGAAAATAAAAATCTACTTCCTTCCAAAGAAAATGTTTTCCTAAAACAGAAGAAAAATAAACATATTTTCAAAAGTTGGGAAAATATTTTCTATGAAAAAAATATGGCAATCAAACACTCCTAAAGTTGAAATTTGGGTGGAAAAATGCCATTTTCCATTTGATTGCCTCACAGAAAATGTTTATGATATGAATCTCTGCATACTTAGCCTATAAAGAATTCTGAATGATACTGCTGTGCTGCATTTAAGCAACTCACCTAGGGGCTAGGGGTGAATAAAATGATCAAACTAACTAGAATCGAAATCGAGCAGCGGTTTGATTTGGTTCTACACAACACACACACACACACACACACACAAAAAAAAAAAAGTCCTTATTTTATGGCCATTATTGGAAAAAAAAAATGATATTTGAAATAGTGATTTTTTGGAGAATATATATAGTTAAAAAGTGAAAAAAAAAATTGGGTTTATGCGTAAAATATTTTATTATGTGAATATGTGATTAAAAATGAGTATGAAAATTAAAGAATGTTTTAAAGGGAGACAATTAGGGGGCTCGATGGTTTTGGTTCTTAATTTCTATTTTTGGTTTCAGTTCCAAAATCAAGAATCAAACTCGGATTTTATTATGCCCTTGTTTGAGCTCCATTTTTTTCATCAAAATATATTTTTAAATAGTGATTTTACCTCATTTCAACTGCACATTGTTCAATAATATAATATTACACGAAAATTCAATTTTTTTAAAAAAAAATTTTAACCACACATTTTTCATCGCAACACTATTACTAAATACATTTTTTTTTAAAAAAAATGGAGCTAATAAAAGCCATATATATAGGAGTTCAATCTTAAAACTCTGGATGAAGTAGAATACAAAAACATGGTAAAAATCAAGTAGGAATAAAACTTTTTCCAACCAATGGCATCGTGGGGCCACCCATCCGCGCCATGCAGCCATCATTGGGGCGTCGGCTCCCTGCGGCCAAACTCCTTGCAGCCGCGGCACCTATGCCGCTATTAGGCTCTTTCGCTATTGGAGACTAGGCACCTTCGTCTTCGACCCAATGCCTCAAAAACACATTTTTATTAATTCCAAAATTATTTTCTCAATCAAACTACCAATCATTGATGAAATGTGATTTCTTATCAATCCAGACTTCCAAACGAATATTATCTAAACTTTCTCCATAAATCAAACTTTCAAATCACAAGAAATTTGAGTCACAAACACAAATATAACAGGAACCATGTCCACTCCTAAAACTCACCTCTTACAACTAATGTCACCATAAACGAAATAATAGTAAAAAATTGAAAACAAGATAAAAGAAAATGGTATTAATCTTGTAGTTATAACCAAAAATGCAAAATTTTTAAAGTTTGATCTTTCAACCAAGAATTTAATTACGAGTATCAATTCATATAATTCGGAAGTAGACGTGCAATGCCATCTTATGCTCCTCATTTTAAAGTAGGAGTAAATGGGATTAAGATTTTAAAGCGCGAGAAGACGAACAAACTCCAAATACTGAAGTTTAAGATCCGAAGATTAGGGTTGAATATGGTCCGATTAGGTTCTCNTATGCTCCTCATTTTAAAGTAGGAGTAAATGGGATTAAGATTTTAAAGCGCGAGAAGACGAACAAACTCCAAATACTGAAGTTTAAGATCCGAAGATTAGGGTTGAATATGGTCCGATTAGGTTCTCTTCAGAACTGAACCGATCCAAAAATTTCGAGTATTTAATAAATGGAACCGTCGGGTCTAAATATAATTATGGAACCGTTCGAGCTCGGTTCGGTTCGGTACCATAATTAAATTTTTTAACATTTATAACAACACTACATAAATATAATCAATAACATGTTCATTCGTAACTAT
>CAIGRQ010055103.1:0-11193 GCA_903798375.1 Fraxinus sp. D2006-0159
ACAAAATAATTCGAGTCACACCCAAATTCTAACAATTTGATATACCACATTTCAATTGCAATTAAACTCATCAATCTTTGTTCTTTGCAGCAATTATTTTCTTACTCTTTTTTCGTCAAATTCTTATTTTTAACATTTCATTAATTAGTATGTATCGTCCTTGATGATGGTTTATATCAAAATATTCTATTTTTATGCTTTGAAATGAGGGAAACTATTTTTTCGCACTTCTATTTATTTATTTTCTAAAATATGATGAAAAAATAAGGCATTGTTCTCTTTGCTGTTTTCAAACTGTTTTTTATTTTCGATTTTTCAAAACACTAAAAATGCGTTCCCTTTCTCATTTTAGAAAATGAATTTTTGAAGAAAAAAAAAATGTACTAAAAACAAAAAACACTTAACTTATCTTCTCTCTCCCCTCTCCCGTGACTTCCCTTCTTCCTCTGATTTACAATTCCTTTTTCCCCCAAAATTGACATCTCCCATCCTCCGCAAGAGAGATTTCCAAATTTATCTGTACAAGAACGATGGCTTCTATTTTGGACTCTTTAGGTGCTGAAATTGAGTTTTGTAATAATGAGATGGTGGTTAACACTGAACTAGTCGGGTCTGTAGGACCTGAATTGAGCGGCATTGGCAAGATTCGAGGTGGGTTCTTCAGGTTAACACTGAACTAGTCGGGTCTGTAGAACCTGAATTGAGTGGCATTGGCAAGATTCGAGGTGGGTTCTTCATTATTGGTCCTCTGCTTGGCCGGTTTGGAGAGGCTGTGGTTGGTTTGCCCGGTGGATGTGATATTGGAGCTTGACCAATTGATATTTATGTCCGTGGGCTTCAAGCTCTTGGTGCTGTAGTTAAAGTCAGGCTAGTCAATTCTCACTGAATAATGTGGTATATTCTATTTTCTTCATTGGTTTTCTTGCAATAAATTACTGCGCTTGAATGAAGAAAATGTGGGCTATTAACTGGTGAATTATAAGATTTGGCTGAACAAAAATTATTCTGGGATACTGCTATGGTGCTTGTATCTGTTAAGGAATCTTTTACATATAGTAATAGGTTAATTTGTTCTTTTAATAGTTGTTAGTTTGGAGCTTGTGGTGCATTTTTAAATTCTACCTTCTAAAATTGCATTTAAGCCTGATGCAGCATATCTGGTATAAGATGGATAAGGTAACATTTTCGTTTCAAATGGAATTGAGGGAAAGAAAAAGGATCTTGAGTGTTCTCTTCTCAATCTTAATTCGCTTTCTTTAAAATATCAGTGACTCTAACTTATTTAATAGAGTCCCCTTTGCATTGTTCAAGTTTGTATTCATAAAAGCAGTCATGCATACATGTAAATTTGTGTTCGTTGCTAATATGGGATTGCTCTGCAATTTGGGTTCTTGAAAATGAGAGGTCTCAAAACGAAAGGTGTGGGCCAAATTCTGTACTAGATTTTTTTTTTTTTTTTTTTAGCATTAAAATATGATATAATGTTGCATTTGATGACTGAATACTTTATATGCATCTCTTCCACTGTCGAAAATTTGATATCTAGTTGGTTTTTCATTAGAATTTATGATTTTGCTTAAAAAATCTGCAATTCATCGGTTACAAAATTCAATAAACCGTCTCTCATGTAAATGCAAAATCATCCCTCTTATGTGAAATTTCTTGAAGTTGCTTACTAGAATATATATGTAGCTTGCATGTCTATATGTTCTATCAGCCATTGGAAGAGTGGTTTCGGGCGTCACTGTTGCATATGTAGGTGAGTCTTATATGCCTTCTTAGTTTTTTGTTATTGTTTCATTCTTGTTGCTCGAGATAATCAAGGCTTCATAAGCTACTATTTATCCATGTGTATTGGATGATAACCTGAATAGAGAAGCTCGAACAGGTCAATTGATTTGCAGCTTGAATCCCAATTAATATATGTGAACAAGTTTTTATCTGCACTCATGTCCAATAAATAAAACGCTACTTTAAACACAGACATAAGGAATTTTATGTTTTCAAATTTTGTACAATGTTGAACCACCTCGGCTATATGCTACAAGCCCCTTATGTGTAGGCTGGATTTAGTTTTTATTGTAGGCATGATATGTGCATTATATATTTGAAGCGGAGAGTTTTAAACTCAGACCTCTTACTGATAAGATAATATGTTTAACCACCTCATAGAGAAGCCATATTTATGTATTTAAATTTTCTCTAAACATGTTTAGAGAAGGGAATTTGATTGCAAAAGAGATGACATGAATTTTATGGACCACAACAAAAGGTGATGAAATTGGAATTTGTCTTCAAATTTGCTCCTATGTTGTCATAGGCAACTTTTCTTGTCCTTTCTGGTTTGAAAATTGTTTTTCCATTTACTATTTTTGTTATTTGTGTTTAGTTATTTTGTTTTGCCTATCCAATACAATGAGGATGTGTGATCTCTTGGGACTTCCATTGATTATGCCAAGTTATCAGGCATGCCCTGTTTTTCGTGTTCACTAAAGAGAGAAAAACCCGTGTTGGGACGAGATCAACTAATTAGCTCACAATTTAAACAACAATATGTGCAAGAAATCAGAAAATAGAACAAGAACATGAATATACTAAATTGAAAATGAAACTTATCTTTATTGAATAAACCCTCAGGCATATATCAATCAATTAGTGCTTCAATCTCAAAGAATAAACCACCGTTCGAATGAAATCAAGCCCCAAAGTAAGATTACAAAGGATGACACTCAGTCAAACCCTATTTATATCACGTACGAGACCTTCCTTTACACTATCAATACAAGTTCACACAAGAACAGATTCTCTACTCAATGGAATCACTCAAGAAAGTCAAACCCTATTTATTTCACAGACGAGACCTTTCTACACACTAACAGCCCAGGTTCACATAAGAACATAATCTCTACTCAATGGAATCACTCAAGATTACACAATATTGAGAGAGAACAAGAAATCAAATGAGTATTTTGATTTCTACAGTGAAGAAGGGGAGAAGTCTCTAGAACGGCACAGAGAGCACGAGAGAATGAGAAAAAATCTAAAAAGCTTGCACAGTACAAACCCTAAGGAAGCCTTTTAAGAGTCTCCTAAAGTGCCCTTCATCCAACGGCTGTGGTGATTGCACTTGGTGACATCCTGGACATCCATTTAAAATACAACTTTCAGCATTCTTTAAAAAACATGTTTCTAGCACCATTTGATAAAAACAGATTTTAAGTAGCTGGGCCATCAAAACAAAACCAGCTGGGCCAACCCAATCAGTCCAAGGGCATTTGCATTATTGTGCCACAATTTCCCTTCAACCTGTATAATTTCTTAGACTAATATCTTTTCTTTCCTTTCTTCTCTGTGTTCGTCCCATTTTCTATTAGGGTAAAAAGCATGTAGATTCTTTTGCTTCACAGTTTTCATTACACTTATGAAGTTAGGACGATAACAAATATAATGATGTTCCAAGAAAAGAAGTAATGAAATCACACTTAGTTTATCTCTTGTTGCAGTTCCATGTAAATTGCATTGATCCATGGCTGAGGCAGCAGGGGACATGTCCAATTTGCAAATTTAGAGCCAGGTCAGGATGGTCTGAGAATGGACAAGGAGAAATGGATGCTTCGTACATGGTTTAATTTTTTCTATTGAAAAATATGTGTAACTTATTAGAGTAAATAAATGTACAAGGTCATAAATTACAACAAATGGTTTTAGCCCTACCTGTCTTGATTCTAAATGTCAAAGAAATTGCCATGAACTGGTTACCTTCATAGAACCATTGAAATATTGAATAGCACGCACATTTCAACGCCCTAATAACTAGCCATCAAGTTTTGCCTTTTCTGTTCATATAGTAAAACCACTTTTCTTGAAGGTCCAGCTTCACTTGGTCTCTAAATTTTTTGTTTGCTTATCCGTTGGTTTTCTTGTACAGGATTATGCTTGCTTTGTCTCTATATGCTCATCGAGAATTCACAATCAAATGAATTTTACAAAAAAAAAATGGGAATCAAAATATTATTCATGTTATCTAGTAAAGAGAAATGTTTACTCCCTGCTATTTAATTTTGGTTACGTACGAGGATAAAAACAAAGATTTGCCAAATTTAATTTAGGTTGTGTTTTTTATAGCTGAAAAAAATATTTCAAGATTCACTAATTTCAAATTTATATGTTATTTAATACTATACTAACATTAAATTATTAAAATTTATTGAATAATCAGATTTCTTGAATAAAATATTAAAAAAAAAATTTTTTTAAAATTTCAAAGTAAACGTGTTTTCCATTTTTATGTTTTGAGAAACAGTTTTTCAGAATGAAAAAAAGAACGCATTTTTAGCAATTTCACAACAGACACCCAAAACACAAAACATAAAATGAATTCAAAATTCAAAATTCAAAACTAAAACAAAAAGAGAACAGCTCCTAAGGGCCTGCTCTCTTTACCGTTTTCAAACCCTTTTTTATTTTCGNGTTTTTCAGAATGACAAAAAGAACGCATTTTTAGCAATTTCACAACAGACACCCAAAACACAAAACATAAAATGAATTCAAAATTCAAAATTCAAAACTAAAACAAAAAGAGAACAGCTCCTAAGGGCCTGCTCTCTTTACCGTTTTCAAACCCTTTTTTATTTTCGATTTCCCAAAACAGTGAAAACGCATTCTCTTTCTTGTTTTCGAAAAAGCGTTTTTGAAATCAAGTTAAAAATTTACAAAAAAAACTCAAAACGACAAATTTGTCGTTTTGAGTGTTCAGTTATAATCAAACCAAAATTTTCAAAACGCGTTTTGGTGGTTTTCAAAACAATTTTTAAAAATGTCAAAAAGAACACATTTTCAACAATCTCAAAATAAACACTAAAAACACAAAATTCAAAACACAAAATTGAAATACAAAAAGAACATCCCATAAGTTGTTTTATATCATTTAAACGGACTTTTGCACACAAAATTATTATCAAATATAAAATATGTTAATTAATGATAAGTTTGATGATAATAATGATATGAAAAATTGTCAAGGATATAAGTGTAATAATGAGTCAAGATTAAAAAAAATTAAGTGCAATTAAAATGTGGTGCAACAAATAGAAATTGTAATGTGAATATATATATATAAAATAAAAAAGAGGTGGGAGTGGGGCGGGGCCGCGGGGTTGGGTGGACACTCCCACGTGCTGGACAGGTGGAGCAACGTGGATATAGGGAAAAATATGTACAGCAGTAAACCCAAACAGATAACGTTTGTTAGCCTTGTCCGATAATCATGAGAAACCATGAAATATAAAACCATGACTATTTGTTCCCTTCATTTGTAGACATAATAGTATGTTCCCACTGTGTTACTTTATTACCAAAGTTGCTAATGCTCCAACTGTAATCAACTCCACAATGATACAATCTATTCTGGCCAACTAATGGCATGAAAAACTACTTCCCCACTGTGATATAGTTACATATTTAATTCGCGTGGAGGCCACTTGAAGTCTTCACTTCCTCTCCACGCTCATTGCTAACGACGATACATCAATAGAATTTGTTACTTAATGTTAAGGGATATATATCTCACATCGATAAATGATGTTAACACAAACCAATTAATAAAGATCTTGGGTTACTCCTCTTAAGAAGGTTGACCTTTTAAGATGGAACCCCAAATCTTAACATGATATCAGAGCCCATTATGCTCCAACGAGCGATTCGATCCCGTTAAGACTCCAAAAATGAGCACGTAGATTTCAAGATTGGTCTGCTCAAATGAGCCACCATCTTGGGGGGGTGTGTTAAGGGATATATATCTCACATCGATAAATGATGTTAACACAGACCAATTAATAAAGATCTTAGGTTACTCCTCTTAAGAAGGTTGACTTTTTAAGATGGAATCTCAAATCTTAACACTTAATACTTAGGATATTATCACTATGCAACTAGCATGATCTTCCCATAAAAGTCAAATTGATCAAGCATCGACTCTAGGCTAACCCCACACTAGTGCAGATAAGGATGATGAACTCCAGTAGGTTCGGCAGACGAGTGCCTAGGCGAACTCCCTTGCGTTTAGTACCTAGTTTTTGTGTTATGGTAGTTTGGACACCTTGTAATAGCTTATGTCTTTAATAGACGAGTGTCCGTAGGCGAACTCCACGAATTTGTCTTATAAGGACTCAATCTTATCAATTCCTAAATATCCGTCCAGAATCTTTTATGAGAGATATGGAGAAATAATTGCCAATGAGGTAATGTTGTTTGGAAATGAAACTAGGCCATAAGGTCCATAACAATAACAATTTTGAACCAATTTAACCTAGATTAGATATGCAATTCTAGACCGTAGTTAAAATGATGCCCGCTTGTCTCTCTACAACCAATTTTTTTGTTCTNAGGTAATGTTGTTTGGAAATGAAACTAGGCCATAAGGTCCATAACAATAACAATTTTGAACCAATTTAACCTAGATTAGATATGCAATTCTAGACCGTAGTTAAAATGATGCCCGCTTGTCTCTCTACAACCAATTTTTTTGTTCTTATATTTTTCTAGCAGTTGAGTTGACTCTTTCAATGTAAATGGACACCGATCATTTGATAACTTTCCCAATCTTTGAACATATTCACTACCTTGTCCCCTGTATTTTTTTGTGACAAACCGAATTTCAACCATGGATCAATGAGGGGTATATTGCAACACTTATGTTCCATCTTCTTTGTTGCATTCTTATCATCAATTTTTCATTAATTAAAACATATCGTTACTAATGATGGTTTTTTTTGTCCAATATTATGTTAGCTTACTTTGAAATAATGGACAAATATCTTGTTATATTTTTGTCTTTTTTTATTTATTTAAAATAAGAGGGATAAATAATCTTTTACTTTCTCATAACATATATTTTGAATGAAAAACTATCATCGATTACTAGATGTGTTAATTAATGCTCTGTTATCTTAATTTTGGAGCTGGGCCACCAAAGCCACCAACTATTTTGCAAGGCAGTGACTTGGTCAGTAGTCACGAATGAATCCAAGGATCATCGGAGACTGCCCGTACTGGCTCTGGGTCACACACTATTGTGGACAAATGAAGGTGCATTAGAATCATTTTTGTTATCTGTGGAGCAAGAGGGGTGGCTCAGTACATAGTTTCTCTCTTCACGGTTGAGGCGAAAAGAATGACGTTCATCGATGGGAGGTACCCCAATCTCTTCCGGGAGGTGGACTATACCAAGTAGAAAGCGTTCGAGACAGAGTGAGGAATAATTATGCTCCAGTAAGTATTTTATGATTTTAGTTA
Organism: Fraxinus sp. D2006-0159; assembly: GCA_903798375.1. Classification (NCBI taxonomy): domain Eukaryota; kingdom Viridiplantae; phylum Streptophyta; class Magnoliopsida; order Lamiales; family Oleaceae; genus Fraxinus; species Fraxinus sp. D2006-0159. The sequence goes on from CAIGRQ010055103.1 coordinate 7,294, forward strand.
AGTATGCTACGCTAGCTCGTCTATGCTTCTTTTAACAGGTTAGTTGTTTCTTTTTTCAGAATTAGCAACATGATAGCTCAAAGGACGATCACAAACGCCTATAAGTGGTTTCATGACATCACGACTTCAGGAGCTTGACTCGTTGACGATGTAAGTGTAATATCGCAATTGTTATTTATTACGCATACATAATTTTTTGTTTAGTAAATTAAATAACTTCCTTTTTTTATTGATGTTTCCTGATATAGCAAATCGACTTAGCTATGAACTTGTTACACTATCAGACTCAAAGATATTCGAGATCATTTGACATTACTGGTCATGTCATATTGAGACCGAGACCCCACATGTCATTATCATTGAGTATCAGTCGCTCCAATTTATAGGTAATGAGTACACAGTGCCTGAATATATATTCGAGTGGATCATAGGGATGAGCCGAGTGTTGGGGGAAAGTCATGGGATGGATGTACGCATATGTACATTCCAGTGATCGCGAATCATCACTGCTTTGCCGTGGAGATCGTTTTTGCTTATTCCACTATACATGTGTACAACTTCGATCATTCCCATCTGACATAGGGCCAGCTCAAGTTTTACCTAGAGCCGATGGTTGTGATTGTTCCTTTGATGGCTAGACAAGTAGGAGTGATTGTGTAGGACAAACTAGCCATCGTGTGAAACACAACGATGACTTGACGATCGAAATCATAAGTATTTATAATTTGAAAACTTAGTTTTTAGCTACACGGTACCAAATTAACACATTATTATTTAACTGTATGAGCGATTGTGGCATCAAGTCGTTCCTTATTCAACTTCTCGCAACTTTTGTAGCTTTGAAGAGTTTATCCTTCTGCGTCTGGCTAGCACGCTCGTACAACTCTATGATTCCGCATGTCGGTCGTAAAATCATTGTTGCAGCTTGTTACAAATGTTCTCAATCATTGTGAAGATTGGTAATGCTTGATCTTTTTTGAATAACGTAGTGAGAGACTCTGCATTGTTTGACGTCATCATGTTGTATCGACGTCCTGAAAAATATTGAGCGACTCAGTATTGTTCGACGTGCCTCAGTATTGTTCGACGTCATCATGTTGTATTGCCGTCCTGAAAAATGTGATCGTGCCCAATGTTCAATCCCCATTTTTGTTAGATACTCCTATGTAATGATTTACTTCCTATTTCCTCCATACACTTATTACACTCTTCAACATCGTAAATTTCAGCCACCTTCCTGAACAATGAAATGATACATCTATCCAGAAACTTAGTCTTCAGGTTCCTTGTATATGGTACATGTAATACCCATAATGTGCCTCGTGAAAAACTTTGACTATATCATTTATTATAGACGTTCCCCGATTAGTTAAAAATGTTGAGCCAGATTTAGTTGTCCACATGTTATAGAAATACCTGATCAATTTGGCATAGTGCTCCTCAGCCGAGTCCATTAAATCCTCCAATGCACATTCTTTGACCTTCCATGCATTATGGTAGCTCATGACCACTTCGTACTCTCGATGGACATCATTAATGATGTCTGAAGATCTGTAGATCGTCTATGGATCCTGATACTTGTACATTATGTGTCGACCACTAAACCATGCTCGGGTTTGCCTGAGATTATTTCAACAAATTCTCACTTCTCAAGTGTGTTCCAGTGTATACTTGCGAATTACAAATAACTCATTCGTGTCCATTTCGTCGCTCAGAAACGACAACGAAAACTGTCATCATTGCATACAATCGTCAATAATGACTTTGATTTCTTTACTTTGAACTTAAAATTGTATTTCGGTGCAATTTGGTACACAACTCATATAAATCCTCATCATCGGGAACCATATGAGAATAATTAGATGACAGTCCACTCGATCCAGCCACTGCGCTCCCATCCCACTCAATTACTACCACACAACCACCAGATCCACCATCACACAAAACACCGCTATATACCACTTATTCGCAAGTATACACTGGAACACACTTGCAAAGTACGGCCACCACCCCAACCATCGATCCATCACCACAGACGCCACCACACCAAATACCTCAGATCCCTCCCCAAATTTTCTCTCTCGATCTCAAAAAATGGCCGATGAAACCCTACAATTAACTCCACCACAGACCACCCATAAGCCGCCATCCACGACGAAAGAGACTGAAACACAACCGCAGACCACCAGCAACACCACCACAACACTGCCAAAATAACACCCCACACCACCTCACAGCACCTACTACACACCGCACACACCACTGTCACCACCACAAAAGAAGCAGGTTCCCATAGAGCCCCTACCTAACTGTAGCAGCGGTAAGGGCGATGCCACTGCCAACGCTCACATCGCCGACTGTGAGGGTGAAGCACAGCAGCGACGATGCCGTTGCGATACTCTCACATCAAATGGCTTTGTACCGGTGTTTGGAGGTGTCTCCGACATTGGGTGCTCCTATCAAACTCTAGCAGCGGTGAGGGCGATGTCGCTGTCGGCCCTCATATCGCCAGCTGTGAGGGTGGGCACAACAGCGACGACTCCATTGCTCAACCATCCGGCGACGGGAGATCCTCAATGACGACAGCAATCTAAGGGTAGATGAAAATGGAAAGGGTAGAGAAAGACGAGGAGAGAAGAAGAGGTAGACGAAAAATGATTTAGGGTTTGGGATTTGGTAGGGTGATTATAATATTTAATTTTTAATTCAATACCTGAATTTTGATTAAAAAAATCTTCTCACTTGATTTTTGCACACTGAAGTTGAAATACCTGGAATTATGTAATTTCCTCTTCAAGAAAACCTTAATTATTGTCTTCCGAAAAAAAAATGATTGTAATGGGGGCTTAAAACAATCCCAGGAGGCCCAAATCAAGAATTGTTTCTTCAAGATCCATGTCCCCTTCAACTTCAACTTCAACTTCCACTTCCATGTCCACTTCACATTCGTCCTCAGTTTCCTTCTTCCTCATCTTCTTCTTCTAGAAGGTATCCCTCTTGTTTAGTTTCAAGGAACTTGATCACTGTGTCAAAGATTCATTCTTTATGTTTTGGGTGGGTGCTCGTCGGTAGTGGTTGTGGTTTTGGGTGGGGTGTGAGGGGTTAGTGAAGAAGAAGATGAATAATATTTATGTTTTTTGATTTAATTATTCATAGATTACAATTGTGTTTTTGTTGAAAAATATAAAGTTACCATTTTATCTTTATAAAATTAGTCAAAATTATGGTTAATGTTAATTATTTGGTCAACTAACGATCAAATTAATAGAAACTGTCCATTTGGACTTCAGCTACAACATTTTGAAATGTTTGGAGTCATAGGTGACACAAATGAAAGATTTGAGCAAAGTCTGCTACTAAATAAGAGGTTTGGTACCGTGGTTGCAATTTTCCTCTGATGTTGTCAAATTATAAATGAACAATTTAAATTTTATAAAATATTAAAATATTGTTAGTTGGATAAGTTTCATCCATGATAACTGTATTTTCGTTCTAATGTTAATTAGGTAATTGTACTTCAACTTTGTTCAATCAAATAATTATACTTTAATTTGATTTGAATTAAGATATCTTCATCAAATTTAACACACGGAAATTAATAATGTGAGGTCTATAATCGAAAACCATTACACGTTACCACTAGATGATGGAAGTCCTTATATGATCACTGTAGATTATTCCCCTCAATCCAATTTTCAGGCTCAGTAAATCAACTAATCGATACCACAACGAATCTAATCGATCCCAAACCAACGCCTTCCCAAAACCTGAACTCGATTGCTCAAAGAGATCTGCCCACAAAGGACTATGGTAAGAAATTAAAGCCACATGGAAAGCCACAAAGGCTAGGTAGAAGGGAAGAACAAGATGAGTCTCTCCAAAGAGGAGCACAAAGCTCAA
>CAIGRQ010055152.1:0-13549 GCA_903798375.1 Fraxinus sp. D2006-0159
AAAGTGACATTTTTGCTCATAAAAAGTGAAAATGACAAATTTTTTTTTTTAAAATTTTCAAATTTAGTGACATTTATGAAAATTTCCCTTGTTTTAAACTCTCACCTGCATCCAAAAAGTTTGTCTTTGTGCCATTGATACAAGTTTAAATAGTATAGTTTTTGAGGATATACACAAGAATAAATAAAATGGACTTCAACAAGCATATAGTGGACTCCGAGGACAAAATAAGCCTTGAGGAGCACAAAATCATCTACTGGGTCATACACAAATTCAACCTGGATTTGATACAACATATGTCCATCTTGATCGATAGTTTCTATCTATTTCCCTGATGAATCACCAGATCTCAACTCTTTCTCGAGCTCATCAAACTCCCAGTCATTAATTTCTTCTGCAGAGTAATCCCTGTTTGACTTACCAAATTCAGACTCCAGCTTTTCCAATTCTGCTTCAGGGTCAAGCCCCTGGTCAGACTTGATGCTGGGTTGCTCAGGGTGCTTGTCTTTCCCAGCTTCAGGTGCCTCTGCAGCTAGTTCCAAGGAGTGTACAACATTTTCCTGCAGCTTCTCACCAGATGATGTATCTGCCCGTGGAGGGGGATTCTCGATTTCTAGATTTGGTCTCTCTATAGATTCAAATTCCTCTCTTATCTTAGCAATTTTGTCAAGTAGCTCTTTCACCTTTGGATCATCTTTACTGAATGAACTCGAGCCAGTAATCAAATTTTAGATAAGTCCTGGTATTATTACTAACAGAAAAATATGCGAGTTCAGGAAATCAAACCTGGAGACCGTTCCTTGTTGAGCATAGAACTGCTCTCTCATGTTGTCCACTACGCTGAAAGTCGTGACGATCTGTACAGAAAATAAATGACAATCTCATTATTTTTTATGTAAACATGCCACTGCCAGAGTCCTTATAGGGATCGAGTCAAACTTGATTATATGAAAAATAAGCAGCAAAACTACTAAAATAAGTGAATAACTACATTTATCTCCAGGAGGAACGGGGTAGGGGCATTAATTTGGCTAAATAATTAAGGACAGCTACTCAGCACATCAACATACTTTTAGACACCTTATGAACTATATTGCAAGAGAAAAGTGAACTCATATCCTGTAAGCACAAGGTAATTGTTTTTACCTTAGCTTCATAGTTGAGGTATTCCTCCTCAAGACTTCTCCTTGGGTTCAGTATTTTGGAATAATCATTTTCCACGTTAGAAGCCAGTGCTGACCTGTAATACAGTTTTAAAAATTTCAAGTGTACTACCAAAGTAGAAATATTTTAAACAATGCAACAAAAAGAAATACCCGTCAGTTAAACTCTTCAAATTCTCCACGTATTTTTCAATGCGATCAATACAGGGTCTCAACTCATTCTGCATCATATATTTTTAACAAGAAAAGGTAATCATAAATGTGAGAGTTCACAAGGTCATTCATAAGAATTAGAAGGAAGATTCTATGTATAGAAAATGTCATTCTGATGGGGACGTCAAATAAGCACCTCATAGTCCGAAAGCAGTTGAGTAACCAAATTTAAAAAGTAGCCTTCATGCGTCTGCAATTCATCACTTGAAAAATCCAAAGACGTAAATTAGCTACAGCGTAAACTTTAAATATTTCGATAACTTGCAAAAATCTGATTCACCTTATAAGCATAAAAAGTGAAATTATGAAACAATAGTAGCAGAAGTTCAAATGAATGTTCAAATCTAGGAAGAGAAAATACGCTCAAGGGGATAACTTTAAAGTTCATTAACATACTTGGTTTCCTTCTCTTTTGTCTCTGTATGTGAACATTGAAGAGACCAAGTATCTTCCAGAAAATTTATCCAAGTACTTACTTGTAGACGAAGATGAGCCGAACTGTTAATTGATTTCGATAGCTCGTCTTCCTATAAAGTTGTAAGGACATGGTATGCAACAAAAAAGGTTAAGAAACATATATATTCTGCAAGCAATATTTAGTAGCAATTTAATAATGCAGGGAAAAAATAAATAACTAACAGAAAACTTGAGTAGACCTTAGTTTTTAAATGGGCAACAATCTGATCATTAGCTTCATAGAATTGGTCTCTTTCTTCCCTCATATTGTGAAGACGGGCTTGAGCAGCGGTCAAGGAGATAGTCACCTAAATAAATATTCCCATTGAATGCAATCATGGATAGGCACAATCGAAACATGTTACTGAAAAGAAATTAAACACCCAAAGCAATTTCAAATGCAAATCATTTCACAAGTTTCTCTCAATTTGCAGAAGTCAGAAGCAACAAAGATCCCAGCAGTATTACCATTTGTAAAAAATATATTTTTGTACTAACCAGTTTGCCAAAGCTAGTATTAGAACTGTTAACTGACAAGCTCTTATATATACTTCATTAATGCCTCAACCCCACCACTCACCACCCCCACAGGAGGGAAATGCCAGCTCGCCAAAAATGAGCATTTCTATTTTTGTTTATACAGCAATGCCAGAATTTGATTCCCTTTTTAATTTTTTTTTTTGATAACCGTGGATGTCCGGGCCAGCTTGCGCGCACCTTGACTAATTCCACGGGGCTCTGAAGTTTACGGTCGGGTACTCACCTTAGTGGCCCTAAAGGGACTCGAACTGATGACCATTTGGGGGCAAACCCAAGGCCTGACCAATTAAGCAACCCCTCGGGATTTCTAAGAAACTACTTCTAAACCAGAGAGATCAACTTGAATTGCAGAAAGAAGCAGAAACCAACTGAAAAACTTAATGCAAGTGCAGTTTGAAATTGAAGTCGTTCAGGATCATTGATCTTGTCTGGGCCAATTCATTGAAAATAAGCTAACTACTCTAACTTGGAAGTGTCATCGATTCCCATCCAGCTACTATCTTTCTGTTCATCAAGCTAAGCACATCTCAGTGACACTCACCATATTTAGATATTGCATAGTTGTTCTCATATTGTTTTATGTTGACGAAGTTCTCACCACCATTTTATGGAGATATCCAAACTTTAAGGTTTGATGAGTAAATGATTCCATCTTTAAAATCACTTGTAAATCAAATGAACAGGTGCTTCATCGCAAGGTATGCAAATGTCACTAATCCCAGAGTGTTTTTGCTGTAACTTTAGAGCAGTACACTTAGTGCACAGAAGAAGCGCCTTTGCAAGTGCACAAGCATATTAGATAGAGAATAAAATGAAATCTGTGCGGACATATACTTGTAAAAAATTTTCCAAGTGTTCTACATTTTACTTAGCTCAGATGCTAGTACCTTCTTAAGTTCAGCTTCTAGTTCATCTCTTTGTTTCTCGAGACCTGAAATCTCAGCTGCAAGTTCCTGGAAAAAGAATGATTTTGAGACAGTATTGCACTTGCTCGGAATGAATAGTGGCAAATTAAAAATTGCTCCTAATCATGGAAACTTACACTTGCAGACAATAAAACAGCAGAAATATAAATAGAATAATACTATCTAACACCAGCACTAGAACATCAGAAATATAAATAAAATAATGTTATCTAACACCAGCAGTGCTAGAACATCAGTCTTTGTGGCATGTAGATAACAATAAATATAAAGTCTAATTAAATGTGTTTTTCTGAGATTCATTAAATTGGATCTATCATGTGTTCCAACACCTAAACTGGTGCTTAGCACCAATGATCATAAATAGCATTACTCATATAAATATGATGCAAATTAACTATTTGTCTTAATTAAAGAGTCAAAGGAATCAAAGAGTCATTGTTTTAAGTCTTTGTTCAAGTTAATGAAGTTCTGATACTTGCAGGGTCAAGGAAGTGTGTTTTAATTTCTCATGTTAAATTATTATGCAGTTAATTAATGTCTAGGAACTCAGCCATCTCCAAAGCCTAGAAGTCATTGTTTAGTATAAAAGAGTCAAAGTATTGTCCAGGAAGGCCAGACTTGAATTTAATTCAAAACGTAAGATTTTATTACATCTCTTGCTTATAATTTCAAGGTTTTCTTCTAGAATTTCCCCTTACAGAAATCGGGACTCTAGTGGTGATTGGAGTATCTAATTTAGCCTGCATCAAAATATATGACATTTACTTGACTGCAATACCAGAACCACCTCTAACTTTTTTTTTTTTTTTGAAAGGTACAGAACCATCTCTACTTCAAAAGCTAATAATTACTCTCCATCTGGATCTTGGAAATAATAAGGTAAACACAAACATGCAGGAAAGTTACTAAAAAATTAAAAATTCCAAACTCATATTGTAGCTAATAAATATTATAAGACAAGCTTTTAAAGAAACATAATATAATTAAAAAACCTGAATACAGACAGGAAGTATTACAACATATTCCATGAGCAAAATCTTGGTACTACATATTGTGTCGATACTTTCTTACCGAAAGTCAATTTAATTTATTTCCTTCTAATTCTTTTACCACTCCAAAGGCCAAATTTTGCTGTTATTTCAGAAGCTTCATTAGACAATTTTTGCATAGACCACTGCTTCCAGATGGCAGGATGCTTCTTTTAGTAATTATTTTCATTCATAGTACTTAGTTCCTTATTTATAAGACACGAGCCAGAAAACCCCATTTTCTTTTTCTCTTTGACATGAGCAGGTTAGAGAACTCGTTAGAGAATTTCTAAGCCTGCTGCGTATGCCACACATGATCAAATAAAATCAAGAACTTCACATATAATTTATTCATATGATCATATCATGATACTTTGTATCCTATATGTCAGACACATCCAGTGAGTCAGGTTGATTACACCCGAGTCTGAATGCATCATTTTTTGCCTTTAATATCAGTGAAATAGGAGGTAAGTAAAAGATGTTAAATTCTGCTGTATATCAGTCCATTCAATACACACCAAAAAATAGTCTTTACATGTGTATCTTAGAATCTAAAATCAAAGACATATACTTTGTTTTAATTTTCTGAACTCATCTGTTTACGAAGCCAAGAATAACAAAATATGTGGGAAAATACCATTTCTGTTTCACTAACTTCGCTTGCTTTGCTCACGCGAAACTTTAATGCCTCATCTTTCTGAGCTCTACAAAAATTAAGGAAATAGATAGAATAAAATGCAAAATAAATCACCATTCTTAATAAGCACCACTGCCAATGAGCAGGCAAAGAAAGTTGAAGTCCCATAAAACTTCAAATGACAGATGCCTTCCAAAGAAAGTGGATGATAATGGAGATTGAAAGGTCTTAAGAAAGTTAATGCATGTAGATAAAAAAAAAGAGATCAAATCATTATAAACATCTAATTCTTGGACTAGAATTAACGAAAGGAGGTTGACTTACATAATTTTTTTCATATGCAGTTTAATACCTGTTATCTGAGATGTGCTTCTCGGCTTTTGAGGAGGAGCTCAAAAGAGATTCTGACAAGACTTTCAACTTATCAACCTGTTTATGTTTAAAACGAAAATTTAGACATAAAGACCTCAAAGCTTTTAAAAATAATGTGAAAATTCTGAGAGAACATCCCCTACTAATTATGCTCCGTGCAGGAAGTTAGAGGCTACATCAAATAACAAGATGAAGCTGCAATTATAGAACATTCATTTTCTAATGATGTAAAAGAAATAAAAAATCATTACAAAAAATAAAATGAAGAACAGAGTCAAATGGAGCGTGATTGACAGGGTCCTGTATCAAAGTATAATGCTGTACTCCAACACCATTAAATACACATTAACTGTAAAAAAATTGCCATAATACATCTCTGATGGGACATGAAACTGAAGGACGCTCCAATACGAGTCTAACCGTGCATGTTAGAGTTTTAGTGCTGCCAGAACAGGGACACAACCGTTGATTAAGACAATACGTGAAGTGGGAGTAATATACCTTTTGCGCATGAATTTCAGCTGTCTCTCCATATTTAATAGCCTTTTTCTTCAGTAGAAACCCTTCTAACTTGGAACAAACTCGGACATGTGCAAGTGCTTCCTTGAGAGCCTAAAAGAAAAATGAAATTATTAGACTATGAACTTCCAGTCCTAATAATTCCATAGAATACGTTGCAGTAGATTGATCAAGAACTTCTAATTTTTTAGGATAAACTATTTAAAAGATCACTAAAACTTTGGCATAGGCTTGCGATGAAGTTATCTTTATTTATAATTTGGTATTAAATAGTGCTATTGCATAACCAATTAAACAGAGCTTGAAACCAAGAACAAAATTGTCCAAAGGCCAGACTTTACATTCAGAAACTGTGCCTATGGTTTTAAAAATGACTTAAAATATAATGTGAAGAATCCAATTCATCAGTCTTTCCCTTGCTGCATAGGGTCAAGCATTGTTCTAGTTGGTGAACAGCACTTTGCAGTTGTCAATAGTCATCCCTCATGATAGGAAAACAGACTGACCGAATTGCTTCAAAATAGAAAGAAACTTCGACAGTTCCATCATGAATCATATTTCGGCTTATGCTGAGAGGTCTCCTATGTTGGTCAATGGTCATAAGATAAAGCCAACTTTTCCTTCATGTCATCATTTTCTAATCCAAATCTTTTCATTCTAAATTATGCTACATCTCTTTAACATGCAGAGATTTCCTAGATGATGTGGGGGGAAAGTTATCCAATGCAGATTGTCTTAAGCAAAAACAAGTGGGTACACAAAGACTAGGTTCAGTCATTTAGTAGGGGCACTAATATTCCACATATATACATATATATATAGAGTTCAAACTCAGTTCATAACAAGCAGGACAATATTGTGCTTCTTACTTCTCCATGAAATGTGATTACCATCAACAAAGAACTCATACCCGGAGGTGGATCTTCGATCACTAGGGAGCCCATCCCGGGTTAAATGGTTGACAAGTTCCACAATGGCCGCTAATTTTAAGGAAAAATAATATGAATTACTGTGATATGAGGTGTTGTTGATTAAATTGAAATTAGAAGTTAATCGTGGGCCAAATAGTATGGAAACCATCTTTATCCAATTTTTCTGAGAACACAGATACACAGATCATACCATTTTCTTTTTCTGAGAAATGAAACAGATAATAGACAGTATAATGTAAGCTCAATAAAAGTAACCATATTTGGAACAATTAAGAAGCATGCAAGGTGTCGTCGGTATAATTAAAGGGAGAAAACCAAAATTAAAAGAAATGGGAATGAATGCTTATCAATAAGACAATGAACAACTTCCTATACTACTATTATGCAAGTAATGATTTACTGCAGACATCATAAACTCATCACAACTAAAAATGCACAAAAAAATTTAATAAAAGAAAAATGGGTGGAAAAAGGCAGGTTTACCTCCAATGTCGGAATTGCATTATCTTGAATGTTTGTTTCATGACCATCCCCAGCATGATTATTTGATGATTTCAGTTCATCAATTTTTTTCTTCAATTTGGAAACCTCAGCATCAATTCTGTGCAGAAAACATAGACCACGATAAAAGGTAAGAAACTTGACCTGGCAAGCAGAAGTTTACCCTTTTGTCCCCTGAGAAGTGCAAGACTTATTTGGTATTAATGGGGAGTGATGCTCTTATATTTAGAAGACATCCTTGCATTTGTTAGTCAAATACGTGGCAGAGAAGATCAAACGCATTATTTCTCAAAACACAGAAATAGACATTTATCTAATAACAAAAGTCATCAATTCCATGAGCAAGCAATATATATTACTTCCATTTAATTCCATTCACAAAACTCGTAGAAATATATGATCTACTTTAAAAAAATTCTATTAACATAATAACCACTTTAATTACATGGGAGTAAAATGATATTTTATTTATAAGTTTGACATCACAAAATGCCTTCCTAAAACTCATGAGGAAATACAACACACCCATCATTTGCACATATCAGCATTCATCGGAGAAAGTCATATTGGATATCAGAAAGTTAATTGTATCAACGTATCAATGTCACAAATGCAACATAGTTCGGATAAGAATGGCAAGGTTGTACGGAATGACCTCATAATGTTAAACCTTAGGCAAATTCTTCATGAGCGAAAAAAAAAAGCTCCCACTTAAGGAAAATGAGTAATTCTCTTGTGATACAGTATTTATTTCAACTAGTTTAGGGATCCACAACATGACTATCCCTAAATTAAAATCATACCAAGTCTGTCACATAGGTCAAGGATATCGATGCAGAAAAAGTAGAAGAAAACTGGATATTTATAAATACCTTCGAATATCAGCATTGACTTTCAACCCTGTGATGGCTCCTTCTGCAAAGTGAAGCAATTCCTCACGCTTCACCTGCTCAACGGATACTTCATTTGTCAACTACTTAACCTAGCCTAAGATTTCAAATGATGATAAAGGCAACTCCAAGGCATAGAAAATGCTAACAGAGAACACCTTTTGAAACGCGCCCAACCATTTGTATTACCCTTTAACCAATGGACAGCATTAAAAATAAGTTTGCCATCACTAGATCCACCTTAACTGTTAGACCCACCAAGGTACTAAATTAGGCGTGTTTCTCACTTTTGTACTAGTCAAAATCACTAACTACAGCATTCATAAATCGCCCCTTCATGTCAAAGCTATCTGAACATATATAATCAAAGATGGACACAGCACACATACAACACCACCCCCTTCCCCAACCCGAAATCTCCTGACCTCCTTTTCTCCTAGGAGTGCATGAAAACATGCAAAGTTGGAATACAATTTANCTACAGCATTCATAAAGCGCCCCTTCATGTCAAAGCTATCTGAACATATATCATCAAAGATGGACACAGCACACATACAACAACTCCCCCTTCCCCAACCCGAAATCTCCTGACCTCCTTTTCTCCTAGGAGTGCATGAAAACATGCAAAGTTGGAATACAATTTAAGCCATAATAGAAAAAGCCCACAGTTTTATAGCTTTTATTGCCAACAACTTCACGGCGTTGATATCATCACAACAAATTACCAGTGGAACCCACAAAAGGGCAATATGGTTTCACAGTATAAAAAAATGATTGAACACTCACCAATACTTCATCTTCATAGCATGTATACTGCTAACTATTGCATTGTGCACTTCCTTTCCTCCCATGAGACACATACTGCAGGTGTATAATAACAGTAGAGAGATCAAGAAGGATAGTGTTTCACCCATGCACCAGTCCAAAACAGAATATTGCAAAGCTGTGACAAAATGCATCACTAAGATAAGATAGAGAGACAGATCACCCAAACAGTTCAAGGAGAAGAGCAACTTCATCTTCATTTGGTGCTTCAAGAATCTGAATAGAAGGAAAGAGTTAACCTCCAGTTCCAAAATAACTCGGTAACAATTTCATTCTTATCCATAGCGGTGTTAGAACATATGGCTGAAAGATATTGTTATGTCTTTAACCATCCAAATAAGAAATACTAAGAAGCATGGATTCAGATACGTAATTCGTATACGATACGATATGGGCATGTCAATATAACTTTTTAACAAAATTTAAGATGCATGGATTAGCGTACATAAATTGTGTGTGTGTGTGTAGGGGGGGGTGTGGGGGGGGGGGGGGGGGGGGGGGGGGGGGGGGGGGGGGGGGGTAATTTTCATAAGTTAAATATAAAATTCGGCATAATTTCATTATAAAAAAATTAGAACAAAAATCTGACAATAAAAATAAGTGTAAATTTCAATTATTCAATAATATATTATTTCTAATAATAAATATAAATTGTGTTGTTGTCTATTATCTTAAAACACATTTACTTACTTTGAAATTGTTAATTAATAAATATTATCTATTTTCAATAATTATTAATAATAACAACAGTTATCTATTGAGTAAAAAAAATTTGTCATCTACTATCAATAATAATATAATGCGTTTAAAAGAGTAGAACCAATAAAACTCTTCCTCTTCACGTGTCCTATGGTGTCCAATACGTCTCGAAAATTTAAAAAATGTGAAATAATTAAAAAATACGTATTCAGCACATATCGGAGAGTGTCCAAGCGTAACCAAGTTTGGATACATATCGAATACAGATACGCAAGGTATGCCAAGAAGTTTACAAATTACAAGTATCCATGCTTATTAGCATAAATATATTGAATATAGTAATTATATAATAAAGTAAATCCAAGTAATTGTGATCAGCGTCTAAAAGTAAACTTAATTATCCAGGCAAGATGTTGATGCTGCAACATATTCATAAAAATGCCTCTTAAGACAATAGATGAAACCCCAGCATCCATGCATGAGGGGCGCATAATCCAATTTTAAAAGGAACAAATGTTAAAATATAGTACTTAGAAATGATTACAACTAAATTCGCATACCATGCATATGGTTATGCCTTCCAAAGCCTGACTGTAAAGAAAGACATCAGTAAAAGTCATGGGTTCACCGCCCATATCAGAATCATAATACAGCACCTAACAATTGAAACAGAAGGTTAGGTCAAGTGTATTGATTGATATATATTTGTCAAAAACTTGTGACATACATCATAAAGCTAGAACCAGCAAACAGACAGTGAATTCTCACAACATAAAAATAGATCATAATTAAGCTCCCAAGCCCAAAGTAAATGAAAGTTCAAATCTATCAAAACAAAAAGCTCTGAAGTGAAAACACGTCACATTTAAGAAAGCAGCTCGTTTTCATCACAGTAAAGGAGTTTTGATCGAACCATGAGATATGTGATACACCAACAAAAACCTTTACACTGCAAATGTTAGCAAGCCCACCATCGCTAAAATAATAACCCATATATGACAAACTTCCCCACTTCTTACAGATAACTAATCATATATCTAAAAAACATAACTAATCCTCAATTCTTATCAACATAAGTTCCTCAAAGGTAACTCAAAATAACTGCAAAAAGGCACAGTTCTGTTCGTCCCTTTTTTTCGTTTTCACATAAAATGGTGGAATGAATCTGGCTCTCCACGCCAAAAGAACATACCACAAAAGTTCAATTTTGGGAATTAATCAATGAAAATTTCAATTTTAGTGGGGATGATTGCAAGACTAAATAAATGATTAAAGCCTACTCAGTCATTCAAAAACTACTTGAATGGCAAAATGCAGGAAAAGTAATATGTGGCTAATATTATTTATAAATTAAAGCTTTTGAAGTGAGGAGTGAAATAATTTGAAGACCAACTAATTCCAGGCAGCCAGATCACCCTAGATCCTGGATTGTGAAGACCATCCACAGACGCAAAGCTGGCCATCTTTACCTCGAACTAGACATTCATGAACATCAAACTGAAAACAGGTTTGCAGTATGGTACATAGCCGTTAATAGCATCCCGAATCTCATCGATTAGCGAGGCAAACCTTTGGCAATTTCCAGTGTTAAATGCAGTTGTCCCACCCAAATTCCTTGACTAGAAATGGAGATGCAAATTTTTTTAGTTCTCATCATCACACTGCGAATTTCATGTGGTAATAAATTCCATTTTGCCTATTATGATTTGAAAAAGAAATATGGTACTTGACAAAGATCTCAATATTTGCTATCATCAACCTTCTTAAACAAGACTACAAAACTTTACAAAAGCATTTTCCTGATCTACCCATCCATGATCGTATACAGACTTTCTTATTTACATAATCCATTATCTATAATGTTGGACATTTAGAGAATACAAGGTCTGTTTTGGTTAGCCATTTTGCCAGCTTCTTCTAAATGACTGATGTTCTTTCAGTTTGTTGTAGGGTTCAGTTATTCTGGGTGCTGAATTGGAAAACAATGATGACATTAGTCAGCCTAATTTTGCTCAAAATAGCAGATAAATTAAGTGATGTTGGCCTAGAACTGAAAATTGCTTCATTTCTGAATTTTTCTGAATATATTGTGCATTTGTGGGGATTTTGAATCAGAATAGTATGCACTTCAGTCTAATATAGGAACCACCTATTTATGCAGTCGAACCCCAGAGGCCTTGCATATCTAATAGCTACAGTATACAAAGCTCAAGAAGTAGAAAACTCGAAAAGAAGATAGGCCTTTTTGCCATAACCAGCAAAAGAATTTTTTTTGCAGAAATCACAGCTCTGAAATTGTTGAACTGACCATATATTGTTTTCTTGGACTCTTTTGTTCTTCAGGGAGCTGATGCTGCTCAATGTTCTTGTCTCTGTCTTCAGAGGAAATCTGAGATAATTTTTCAACTTCTTTAAGTGCAGCTAACCACCTTCTCATCAACTGAAGTCTCTCAGGTCCTCTGCAAGAAACAGAAGCTTCTTCCAACCTTTTCACAGTCTGCTTGAAGCTTTTGAAACTCCGACCGCCCTAACATGAGCATGAGGGAATTGAAAATGAAACAAAATTACCTCGTAAATGGGCTAAAACACGTGCAAAATAATGCAACTTAGCCCATGGCCATTATTTGGGATTGAATAGTGATTTTTAGGATAATGTTGTTAAAAAAGTTCTGGATTTACGTTCAAAATATTTTATCATGTGAATGTGTGGTTGAAAATGAGTATGTAGAAAAAATAGTTTTCAAATAATGCCGTCAAACATAGGCTTAATTTTCAATCTAATGCACATTTAAAGTAAGCTTATGCAACACAAAATGTGATCTCTCTTGTTTGTGGTGGATATCATGCCCTCTATTCTTCATGTTATCCTGCTTCCAAGATTAATAAAACTAATGTTTTAATATAATCAACAATTACTATGAAAAATATCCATCATCTGGTGAGAGGGAAAAAACACCAAATATAATTCTCTTTTTCCCAAGATGTCAGCAAGAGCACTTCATATTACAATAGACTATAATCTACGAAGCAATCAAATAGGCGTCTAATAACAAAACCCACAATCACTCCCCGATCAATTAATCTACCCTTTATCTCCTACATATTTTTTCCAATTTGAAAAGTAAAATATGATATTGCAACCTGAATTGGTAATAGATAACAAAGAACTTACAATGCGATCCTGGAAGAGCTTAGCACCCTCCGCGACGGCTTGACCGGCTTGTTGGACAACTGAGTCAGCGTAGTTCTTGACGGTGCGTGTGAGGTTGTTCTTATTCCCCACCTCCACCGCCTTATTCACCGCCGATCGCAGCCACGACATTTCTTCACTTCAATTACTACTGCTAATAATTCTTCCTTCTGATTTTGAAATACAGTCAAACAATAAACTATTTTGCGACAGTAGGAGTATGTGATAGGGGTTTCCAAAGAGAATCTTGCATTCAATCGCAGGGAATTCTTTTGGGCTTTTGAATGTCTTCGGAAAGATTTAAAAATTGGGTTCAATTCAAGATGGTGTAAGAGATTTTTATTTTTATTTTTTGAAAAATTTTCTGATTGATTTTACGCAACATCAAAATAGAACTATTTTTTCCATTTCCATCTTGCTAGGGCTGCTATATCCCTTTCACCAAATTGCCCTATCTTATTCGTATTCACGTAACATCACACACGACCTTAGGGAGTTAGGGCGTGTTCGCGGTATTCTTTCATTTTTTATTTTGTTTTTGTTTTGCTTTGTTTGATGAAGTCTGAAGATATATATAAGATAGGGTTAATTTCACAAATGGTCACTGAAGTTACTTGCAAATTTCAAAACGGCACTGAAGTTTCAAAGTTTCAGA